>JAWQFJ010004393.1:0-65000 GCA_034096865.1 Theodoxus fluviatilis | reverse complement strand
AGCATTTCTTAGTGTATGATGTCATTGCTAGGTTTAGTTGTTTGACCTTGACCTTGAATGTCACCTGAAGGTCAAGGTCATATAAAGGTCAAGGTCAAGCATGTGAGTTGTATGGGCTTTGCCCTTCTTGTTTTTCTTCTTTTTATCTGTTTGTGAAATGAAGGTGACACTGAGAATGGAAAGTGAATAATCCCCGTTACATTTCTTGGCTTTTTAGAATTATTTCAGTTTCCACTGATCAAAGGTGAGAAACTGTCCTCTACAGTGATCTGTGCTAAGTGAGGTTGAAACTGATACGAGGACAAAGCTTTGACTATTTTCATTGGTGGAAAAGACTGAAGATGAGTTTTCCAATGTGGATGGAGATAGCTGAAGAAACTCATAGAAAAAACGTTGATGCTGTTACCCAGGTGCACTTCAGTTCAGTTCAGTTCAGCCTCTTAATCCTGAGATGGGTTGTTGAGGCACCACTGATGACTTTCGGACAATCTTCCTCCATCAATCGCTATCCTCTGTGGCTCGCTGTGAGTCAGCAAAGGTCAAGCCTGTCCACTCTTTGATGTTGTCTTCCCACCTCTTTCTCTGCCTGCCTCTCCTTCTCCCACCTGGTACGGTACCTTGCAGGATGGTCTTGGCCAGCCCACTGCCTCTTGACACGTTACCATACCACTTCAGCTTTCTGCTTTTCACGATTGAGAGCAGGTCTTCGTACTGTCTAAATGCTCTCCTGATTCTGATGCTGACTTCCTCATTCGTGACATTGTCTTTATATGAGATGTTCAGAATCTTGCGGTAGCATCTCATTTCCAGGGCTTGTATCCGTCTCTGTAGTTCAGATGTGAGTGTCCAGGACTCGCATGCATACAAGAATACAGGGATGGCCAGTGTGCACATGAGGTCCACTTAAAACTTTACAATTAGTGGTACTGTTAAGTATGCCCTTTATAATATTTATCTTTATTTGATATTAACGTATTCCCTGGATTTTGCAGTGCATGTCTTCAGTTGTTAAATTTCTTAAATTCCATCAAGGGAACACAATGTGTTTGTTCTTTTCACTTGGTTAAAAGTGAAACATTCAGTACTTACAAGCAGATACTTCATCTCATTTACCATTTCCCTTTCTGTTGACAAAATGTGTTTTAAATACCAGGAAATTGCCTCTAAGCCCCTCAAAATTTGTGAAAATCGTTTTTGTGGGGGGAAGGGCCTGGACCCCCCAGCAGGGCGTTACCCCCTGCACCCCACGGGGCCTCAGTGGCCCCTGGACCCCGGCCTTTTTTTCTCTTTTTTTCCTCTCAGCCTGTCAAGAGTTGCTGGGTGGTAGTGGCTGGTAAAAAACTCTTGATCCTGTGTTATGGAATGCACTTCCTACCCCTAGGCTACTTGGGAAAAGACGTACATGAAACAGAACACGCAAGCATAGATAAATGAATAACAAAGGGTTCAATATTCAGAGGGTCAAATGAAACAATTACAAACACCGACTTTCCAGTCCACAATCCTCCTCCACAACACAAATCAAAACTTCCCCCCTTTCACCTCCCCAGCACAAACCACAAACCCTTCACCCCTTCACCGCCGCAGCACCAATCACAAACCCTTCACCCCTTCACCGCCGCAGCACCAATCACAAACTCTTCACACCTTCACTTCTGCAGCACGAATCACAAACTCTTCATCCCTTCACCTCCCCAGCACAAACCACAAACCCTTCACCCCTTCACCGCCGCAGCACCAATCACAAACTCTTCACACCTTCACTTCTGCAGCATAAATCACAAACTATTCATCCCTTCACCTCCCCAGCACAAACCACAAACCCTTCACCCCTTCACCGCCGCAGCACCAATCACAAACTCTTCACACCTTCACTTCTGCAGCACGAATCACAAACTCTTCATCCCTTCACCTCACCAGCATAAATCACAAACTATTCATCCCTTCACCTCCCCAGCACAAAATCACAAACCCTTCACCCCTTCACCGCCGCAGCACAAATCACAAACTCTTCACACCTTCACTTCTGCAGCACGAATCACAAACTCTTCATCCTTCACTTCTGCAGCACGAATCACAAACTATTCATCCCTTCACCTCCCCAGCACAAATCACAAACTCTTCACCCCTTCCCCTCTGTAGCAACAATCACCAATCCTTCACCACTTCACCTTTGCAGCACAAATCACACAATTCAAACTCCACGGCACAAATCATCACTATACAGTCATCCATGCCCGGACCACCAAAACTCAAGCCAGGATCCTGCGATCCGGAGCGGCTAGTGTCTGAGCCCACGACGCTATCCCTCCTAAATAGTGTGATCACAAGGCTGGCACGAGAAAAATGAATAAACTCACTTTTAATCTGAAGCAACTGAATTCAACCACGGCAATAATGAAATATAAGCCAAAAGCATGAGAAGTAACTGAAAAGCCCGGCAATAAACCAGAATAGCCATGCAGCACGTGCACCAGGCTCTCAGTTACTTAATTAATAATCCAAAAATGTAATTAACCATCCCAACACAAGAGAACGCCAAGCAAACCACGTGCAAAACAATCAAAAGCATTACGCTGAACTGATAAGCAGACCAAATAGTTTAAAGCACCCAAAGCCCCACTCCCTGGTTATAATAAACTTCTTTCAAAAAGGAAACATTTCAACCTCGAGTCGTGACACAGCCGTTTTCATCCCTGATTAAAGCACACTTGCAAATAAATGTATTCCACATCTCTACAGGGAGTTGATTTATCAAGGATTTATAGTGCCATCCTAAATGCAAAAAGGAACGAAATTATGGAAAATTTTCATCATTATTTATTATTCTGAAACATTTCAAACCATCTTAGTTGTGCACTCATATGACTGCTCATACTTTGCATTGTTGCAGATGATGGTCTACATGTTCTACTTTGTGCCATACTATGTGGCAGCCATCTATGGGCTGCTTACGCAAGGCAGCAAGCAATGGATGCAGGACTGGGCTCTCATCCATGCTGGTGCAGCTGCACAGGTCAGCAGTCAGCGTGGTCCTGCCTGCCTTCCTACCCACCTTGAGCTGACTTGCAGCCACACACATTTTCTATTCCTGCAGCCTTGCACTTGGCTCATTATGTCATCTCAGGAAGGCATGGATTGAGAAGAGGAATTTCATTTGAGATCAGACATGCATCAAGGAGATTTTATGGATGTCAGGATGGCAGTATCTGCTAATTTAGTTAATGGTTATCTACCAAAGTTGAAAACTATGACTTACCATGCATAGGCAACCAGCATCACTTCGTGGACACTCCCCGGTGATGCTTTTTGCTGCTTGGGGACTGTCCATGGTCAAGCTATTGGAGCAGACACTGAAAGCTCCATGACCTTGGATGTCGGCTGAGGAGGAGGGTGTCCAGAGGCAACAGCCATAAATTATACTTTTTAACTCATTGCTTACGCAGGGATAGCATTAGGAATTTTACCTCTGTACGCAGTGTTTTTTTAAGTTTTCAAAAAATCGTACAAAGTCCAAATTTTGAATAACTGTTTAATATTTGGTACCACAAGAAAGAAAATCATTTGCACTTTCTAGCTGAAGTGCTGGATAGTTACAATATGCAGTAAGAAAATTGGGGAAATTTGTTTTTTAACACCAGGTACATGCAATTTTGATTTTCTTTTTTTTTACACCTAATGTATTGTACTAATAGTCAAGAGATAGATTTTGCACAACAGTTCTGAAATCAGTATTTCCACATCAAACTATATTGATGAATGATTGACTACAGGATAAAAAAATGCTTGAAAATGATTTTTTTTAGCAAGTCAGAGAGGTGAAATCAGAAAATATACACTTACTGCAATCTGTCTCTGTTTGAATAGAAGAAAAGTCTCAAATGACCTGAGAGAAAGAAGGCGCCCTACTCGGCATAGTCCTCTTTTGTGTGGTACAGTTCATTGGAGGAGTAGAGAAGGTTTTCGGCATCCTCTGCATCCGAATCGATGTCTGTGTCTGCTGTAAAAAACGTTTCTATCTCTTCCTCTCTTTCTGACGTCGACGGCGACGAAGTCAATTCGTTTTCGCTTTCAGCCACGAAATCGATTCGTCTTCGCTGTCAGCCACCGCTTCATTCTCGTTGACTGGGACTATTTCCGCATCAGAATCATAAAGATCTTCTTCAGAAGTCCAATATCCACCTAGATCTTCAATATCAGACCCTTCTTCCATCCACACTTCTAATACTTCGTCATTTTCATCACCGCTCAATCACCGACAACGCGACGCCATGTCAACAAGCGCGAAAATGCGACGTAGGGTGAGCGTAGCTTCTACAACATCTAGCTTTCTCACGGGGACTATACTAAAGAAAAGGTAACTCCAGCAAACACAGATTGGTTACAGCATAAAGTGCTGTACGATTTACTTCCCTTGAAACAGCCACGTAGATAGGAAAATTTCTTTACGGCGACAGCAACCACGTAGTTGAGCTGCGTAGCCAAAGGGTCTTGGCGTCATCGCAACCACGTGGTTGAGCTGCGTAAGCAATGGGTTAAGAAGATTGCTTATGAAATTTGCCAATGTGTCTGAGAAAGCTTTGATTTTCCCTTCTGTCAAGTTCAGTAAGATATTGGTTGTCACTTTAACTCTAGGAATGAAACAACCATATCATTATCTCTTGAATTTTTCTCCAACACTCAGCTATATGTTCCCCTCATTTGTCCCTTCCACCCTCTCTTTCTCTCTCTTACTCCTCATTGCCCACTCACCCAAACCCTGCCACTGCCTCCCTTACAGGGTAGGAAGTGTTTCTCTTCATAATCTCCATCCAGAAGACCTTTTGAATTAGTGTACTCCCCAGAGAGTGGAGATGACACTACTTGACTGTTGCTCTGTCTTCAGATGTTGGTAAAGGATTGATCGTTTGGCCCCATGATCAGGGGAGAAAGTGAAAAGGAGTTTGTGACCCAGTAATGGGAGACAAGTTGCCATATGTGACAGTACTTCTTTGTACTTTGCATGACTGATGAAATTGAGAAATAACGTTTCTTATCACTATGAAAAAGAAAGAACAAACACATACAGAGTGAATAATCATGTATTTATAATTCATTGGTATGCCCTGTTACAAAGTAAATTATTAGAGCTGCAAAGATTATCTTGTTACAAAGTTTCAGATGCTAAGTAAGGTATTTAAGGGCCTGTCTATGCAGTCCATTCTAAAGTCACTGGTTATCTTTTCTGCAAGGTTCCACCAATTTAAAATTAAAATCTTGAATAACAAAGACTGATGTTTTGCTGAAAATGTTCAGTGAGCTGTCAGCATGGATCTGCAGTAACCAACCTTGAATATCAATGTTACTACAGCAGTAAAACTATGACAGGAATGGTAAAGAGCACAGTTCACAGTGCCCTCTGTGCTTGCTTTCTATTCCAGGCACAATTTTCCCACATGGGCGCCTCAATCCATTCACGTACACCCTACATCCGCCGTGTGCCTCAGAATGGGACAGCCAGGATGGTGTTCTGGACAGTCAACCTCTTCTTGTTCATCGTGCCCCAGCTCCTGGCCTTCCGATGCTGTCAGATTCCTTCTCGATCTGAGGCCCTGAAGGATGGATCCCTCAACCACAAAGCTGTGGAGGGCAAAAAGGTCAAGTAAAATGGACCTGGCAAACTCAATAGAACAGTGTTTGAAAGGGTTGAACTGAGTGTCTTGCTGGAAATTGGATGTGATCCTTGAAATCCTTGGTGTGTAGGGCATTTTTGTACTGGGGAAGACCATGGAAAGTGAGGGGAGAGATGTATTGTAGGACTAATAGACATTGGGCTTTGTGTTGACTTATTTCAAGGGAAACGTGAGTATTTTTCCATGCTTGATTTCTGGCAGACTTTTTGCACAATAGATAAATGAACTTGCAAACAGATCTCTCTCTCTCTCTCTTTCTCTCTCTCTCTCTCTCTCTCTCTCTCTCTCTCTCTCTCTCTCTCTCTCTCTCTCTCTCTTTTAGTCAATGATACAGTTCTGGAAAGAAGATACTTACTGTTGCATCATTTCACCTGTTAATAAACCACAGAAGAAGTGTTATTTTGAATCAAGAAAATACATTTTAAACTGATTTTGGAGATTTTTAAAAGCTTATTTAACACTCCAGGGAAATAACTGATGCATTCTTCATTCCCACACTATTCTTTATATTTATATGTATGAAGCCTTGAATTGTTTGCTCAAATTGTTCAAGTACTCAAGCTCATTAGTTCAGTTCAGTTCAGTCTCTTAACCCTGAAATGGGTTGTTGAGGCACCACTGATGACTTTCGGACAATCTTCCTCCATCAAACTCTATCCTCTGTGGCTCGCTGTGAGTCAGCAAAGGTCAATCCTGTCCACTCTTTGATGTTGTCTTCCCACCTCTTTCTCCGCCTGCCTCTCCTTCTCCCACCTGGTACGGTACCTTGCAGGATGGTCTTGGCCAGCCCACTACCTCTTGACCCGTGACCATACCACCAGCTTTCTGCTTTTCACGATTGAGAGCAGGTCTTCGTACTGTCCAATTGCTCTCCTGATCCTGTTGCTGACTTCCTCATTCGTGACATGGTCTTTATATGAGATGTTCAGAATCTTGCGCAAGCTCATTAAGGGAACCTCATTTGTCCCAGGCATGTGTGTCCAGTGGCAATGCATGGACCAGCTGATGTATGTGTCCAGTGGCAATGCATGGACCAGCTGATGTATGTGTCCAGTGGCAATGCATGGACCAGCTGATGTATGTGTCCAGTGGCAATGCATGGACCAGCTGATGTGTCCAGTGGCAATGCATGGACCAGCTGATGTATGTGTCCAGTGGCAATGCATGGACCAGCTGATGTATGTGTCCAATAGCAATGCATGGACCAGCTGATGTATGTGTCCAGTGGCAATGCATGGACCAGCTGATGTATGTGTCCAGTGGCAATGCGTGGACCAGCTGATGTATGTGTCCAGTGGCAATGCATGGACCAGCTGATGTATGTGTCCAGTGGAAATGCATGGACCAGCTGATGTGTCCAGTGGCAATGCATGGACCAGCTGATGTGTCCAGTGGCAATGCATGGACCAGCTGATGTATGTGTCCAGTGGCAATGCATGGACCAGCTGATGTGTCCAGTGGCAATGCATGGACCAGCTGATGTATGTGTCCAGTGGCAATGCGTGGACCAGCTGATGTGTCCAGTGGCAATGCGTGGACCAGCTGATGTGTCCAGTGGCAATGCATGGACCAGCTGATGTATGTGTCCAGTGGCAATGCATGGACCAGCTGATGTATGTGTCCAGTGGCAATGCATGGACCAGCTGATGTGTCCAGTGGCAATGCATGGACCAGCTGATGTATGTGTCCAGTGGCAATGCATGGACCAGCTGATGTATGTGTCCAGTGGCAATGCATGGACCAGCTGATGTATGTGTCCAGTGGCAATGCATGGACCAGCTGATGTATGTGTCCAGTGGCAATGCATGGACCAGCTGATGTGTCCAGTGGCAATGCGTGGACCAGCTGATGTATGTGTCCAGTGGCAATGCATGGACCAGCTGATGTATGTGTCCAGTGGCAATGCATGGACCAGCTGATGTGTCCAGTGGCAATGCGTGGACCAGCTGATGTATGTGTCCAGTGGCAATGCATGGACCAGCTGATGTATGTGTCCAGTGGATATGCATGGACCAGCTGATGTGTCCAGTGGCAATGCATGGACCAGCTGATGTATGTGTCCAGTGGCAATGCATGAACCAGCTGATGTTTGTGTCCAGTGGCAATGCATGGACCAGCTGATGTATGTGTCCAGTGGCAATGCGTGGACCAGCTGATGTGTCCAGTGGCAATGCATGGACCAGCTGATGTATGTGTCCAGTGGCAATGCATGGACCAGCTGATGTATGTGTCCAGTGGCAATGCATGGACCAGCTGATGTATGTGTCCAGTGGCAATGCGTGGACCAGCTGATGTGTCCAGTGGCAATGCATGGACCAGCTGATGTATGTGTCCAGTGGCAATGCATGGACCAGCTGATGTATGTGTCCAGTGGAAATGCATGGACCAGCTGATGTATGTGTCCAGTGGCAATGCATGGACCAGCTGATGTATGTGTCCAGTGGCAATGCATGGACCAGCTGATGTATGTGTCCAGTGGCAATGCATGGACCAGCTGATGTATGTGTCCAGTGGCAATGCGTGGACCAGCTGATGTGTCCAGTGGCAATGCATGGACCAGCTGATGTATGTGTCCAGTGGCAATGCATGGACCAGCTGATGTATGTGTCCAGTGGCAATGCATGGACCAGCTGATGTATGTGTCCAGTGGCAATGCATGGACCAGCTGATGTATGTGTCCAGTGGAAATGCATGGACCAGCTGATGTATGTGTCCAGTGGCAATGCATGGACCAGCTGATGTATGTGTCCAGTGGCAATGCATGGACCAGCTGATGTGTCCAGTGGCAATGCATGGACCAGCTGATGTATGTGTCCAGTGGCAATGCATGGACCAGCTGATGTATGTGTCCAGTGGCAATGCATGGACCAGCTGATGTGTCCAGTGGCAATGTGTGGACCAGCTGATGTGTCCAGTGGCAATGCATGGACCAGCTGATGTATGTGTCCAGTGGCAATGCGTGGACCAGCTGATGTATGTGTCCAGTGGCAATGCATGGACCAGCTGATGTATGTGTCCAGTGGCAATGCATGGACCAGCTGATGTGTCCAGTGGCAATGCATGGACCAGCTGATGTGTCCAGTGGCAATGCATGGACCAGCTGATGTGTCCAGTGGCAATGCATGGACCAGCTGATGTATGTGTCCAGTGGCAATGCATGGACCAGCTGATGTATGTGTCCAGTGGCAATGCATGGACCAGCTGATGTGTCCAGTGGCAATGTGTGGACCAGCTGATGTGTCCAGTGGCAATGCATGGACCAGCTGATGTATGTGTCCAGTGGCAATGCATGGACCAGCTGATGTATGTGTCCAGTGGCAATGCATGGACCAGCTGATGTGTCCAGTGGCAATGCATGGACCAGCTGATGTATGTGTCCAGTGGCAATGCATGGACCAGCTGATGTATGTGTCCAGTGGCAATGCATGGACCAGCTGATGTGTCCAGTGGCAATGCATGGACCAGCTGATGTATGTGTCCAGTGGCAATGCATGGACCAGCTGATGTATGTGTCCAGTGGCAATGCATGGACCAGCTGATGTGTCCAGTGGCAATGCATGGACCAGCTGATGTATGTGTCCAGTGGCAATGCATGGACCAGCTGATGTGTCCAGTGGCAATGCGTGGACCAGCTGATGTGTCCAGTGGCAATGCATGGACCAGCTGATGTATGTGTCCAGTGGCAATGCGTGGACCAGCTGATGTATGTGTCCAGTGGCAATGCATGGACCAGCTGATGTATGTGTCCAGTGGCAATGCATGGACCAGCTGATGTGTCCAGTGGCGATGCGTGGACCAGCTGATGTGTCCAGTGGCAATGCATGGACCAGCTGATGTATGTGTCCAGTGGCAATGCATGGACCAGCTGATGTATGTGTCCAGTGGCAATGCATGGACCAGCTGATGTGTCCAGTGGCGATGCGTGGACCAGCTGATGTGTCCAGTGGCAATGCATGGACCAGCTGATGTATGTGTCCAGTGGCAATGCGTGGACCAGCTGATGTGTCCAGTGGCAATGCGTGGACCAGCTGATGTGTCCAGTGGAAATGCATGGACCAGCTGATGTGTGTGTCCAGTGGCAATGCATGAACCAGCTGATGTGTCCAGTGGCAATGCATGGACCAGCTGATGTATGTGTCCAGTGGCAATGCATGGACCAGCTGATGTGTCCAGTGGCAATGCGTGGACCAGCTGATGTGTCCAGTGGCAATGCATGGACCAGCTGATGTGTCCAGTGGCAATGCGTGGACCAGCTGATGTGTCCAGTGGCAATGCATGGACCAGCTGATGTATGTGTCCAGTGGCAATGCATGGACCAGCTGATGTATGTGTCCAGTGGCAATGCATGGACCAGCTGATGTATGTGTCCAGTGGCAATGCATGGACCAGCTGATGTGTCCAGTGGCAATGCGTGGACCAGCTGATGTATGTGTCCAGTGGCAATGCATGGACCAGCTGATGTATGTGTCCAGTGGCAATGCGTGGACCAGCTGATGTATGTGTCCAGTGGCAATGCGTGGACCAGCTGATGTGTCCAGTGGCAATGCGTGGACCAGCTGATGATTAATTTCTTTGCATTTGCCTCAGCTTCTTCGCTGGTGGAGTAAGTGAGGATGAGGTTATTGGGGTGGCATGGGTGGGTGGGGAAACCAAGTCCTCCCTAAAAGGGTACTCATGTACATCTGTTTTTGAAAGGAAAAGCATAGGTTAATTATTTTTCCCCTCTTTTTTTCCACTGTGTCTTGTGAAGGAAACATCATCCATCACAAAGGATGTGTCAAGACTGCCTATCATGTATGTTCAGAGAAACATATGAGCCATGATTTTTACTAGGGCATATACTGGTGGTGATGGTGGTGCTGCTGCTGCTGCTGATGTCAGTGGTAGTGATGAAGGCAAGGAAGTCAAATATACTGATGACTTGTGCACCATGAAGTCTGTCCATCTGCCATGAAGTACCTCACCTCAGCAGAGCATACGTAATTCAATGAACTCAATCTAACTTTAACATGTGTTACCCCCCAACCCCTCTGTTTTTCCAAGGACATAACAAAGTTGTGAAAATGATAGAGTTTGTTTTTGAGAAATGCTATTGTGAATAAACTACTTTGTCAGGATACTAAGAGATTGTGCAAAATGATGGGGAAATGGCCTGATCATTTGATAAATTGCTTGCACCACTTAGTGCATGTGCCTAGGCAGTTTAGTTAACCTTTCTTTTGGGATGGGGCTTGAGGATAATTTGATTACCTGAAGCTAGGCACTGCATTTAACACTGTAACAAAAGCATCAGTATTTGGCTGCATCGTTGATTTAGTGAAGAAAATGAATGACAGTTGTAGCTAGTCTTATGACTGGCACTTTAGTCAGGGACTTGCAAGAAAAATGTATGCTTGATAAGGATCTCTTGTTCCATAGATGTGCCAGTATAATTTCATATAAATTAATTATGTGTAAGCTGTAACCAACATGGGGTCATTATTTGGTGCAGATATGCATCCAGATGCACATGGACTATTAGCAATGGGCAAATAGACTTGAGCTTTGCTGAGTTGTGCCTTGCATGATGTCTTCCTTTCACTCATTGGGAGAATTCACACTTTCGACTCACTGGGGAAATGGTAAGGTGTCTATGTATTAGCAATATCAAGAAGTATCTCTATCAAACTTCAATGTGCATGGACTCTGAAATCGTCTGGAACTTGCAAGGTGTCAAGTCTGAATTTGTTGTTGCAAGTCCTTAAATATCAATAACTGGGCTCACTCATGGGAGGCAAAAAAGAGTTGGCATCAATATCATGGGAATGGGTTATCCAAGGTATGTGTAGGTTCTAATTTTTCAGTCAAAGAGTCAAGTTATCTGATGTATGGACAATTTAACCTTTCATTCAGTAGAAGACTCGTCCAGTATTCTCGATAAAGGGAAAACTTAATTCTTATTAATATTTCTACTGATGACATTGCACTCTTACAAGTGAATTGTGAACCAAACCAGAGTGAGCTCTTCTGATGTCAGTAGCAGCTTCTTTTTTGTACCAGAAGTCTGTCTGATCAGAATGGTCAACCATCTATGGCTCAACCTTTATGTGAACTTGTTAGGTAACTTGCTTCTGTGCACAATTTTTTGATATTCATGGATACAGTGACAGCAAGATATGGTAGGGTGGAGTGCTAGGAGATGTTAGTTTAAATTTTCTGTTGTGGAATTACCTTGACAAGCCTTTTTTGTGTCACTCAATCCCACAACTTATCTGTGGACTCCAATAGGGAAATGGGCTGAGCCATCCACTGATGTGACTTATCTGAGGTTGAGATAAGTGTCAACATTTGATTTGGATGGAGAGCTAAGTTGGCAGGGGGCAGAGAAATCAGTCCAAGGAAACCAAGGGTGTCTGTGAGGCTGACTGAAGAGTGGAGCACTGTAGTTCCAAGACAGCAGCAAGAAGCAGCACATGCTGGCTGCAAAGTAACTGGGACATTTGGAAGACAATGACGGTGGTCAAAAGTTTTTGTCTTGCAATGTGTATGTATATGTAACAAGTCAATCCATATATCAGAGTTTTTCTACAATGTCTATGGCACTGATGCATGAATACATAGATGGCAGGAATGGTGATATAATGTCTAGTGTCAGTGTTGCTGTGCATGAGTGAAGCTAGGCTAGAGATGATCAGTGAATGCTTATGATGCAAAACTTCTATTATGGTTTCCTAAGGCCTGGCTGATCAGGCCAGCATCTTGCCTACCTGGACATTTATTTTTGAAAAGATGCCAGTCCAGTAGCAGCTGAGTTCTTTGTGTTCACTTTTTACCTCATGTGTATTTGTGTGTCACATCTGTCAGGGCCTGACATGTGTATCCATGTTGTATCTAGCAGTATGGTTCTAGTTTTGATCTTGCTTGTCATCATCATGTCTTCAGGCAGCTCTGATGCTAGTCTTGAATGGATAATTTATGCACATAGTTGAGTAACTGTTGGATTGTAAATACATTAATAATTATTTCTCTGTGAAACAGCATTGAAAGCTGAAAGTCACAATCTGCTGAACCAGTGCTGCAAGAGACCGGCTTGTGAGGAATATGTTAGGATGTGTTGGTGGAAAGTCTGTGCACAGTGGGTACCTGAGGAGCTTGCTCCATCAATGCTGCAATATTTGCTTGGTGCTGCTTCAAATCAGCAGGGTGGGTTGCACTTGACAGTGTTCTTGTAATTTTCACTCAGCCTTGTGTAGGCAGGACTGAGTGGCAGTCTGGTCAAGACTGGAAGCCTGCACTCAGTGCTATGCATCAAGTGTCACAGCATGCAGCATTCATCAGAGCTTGGCCTGGACTTTGAATAACCAAACTTTTGTAGAATTAGTGTATTTGTTGGATAATAATCAATGGAGCTTTTTTCTGTTTTTCTTCCCCAGTGACCTCTGGCCCATGTATTGAAGGGGATCATTTACATTATCAGACTCTTTAAACATTTAGAATGCCACTGATGTCACTCAAGTGTGTGCAAGTTTATTGATAAAGTGTGTAAAACTTAGATATTTAGACAAATCAACTGGTCACATTGTAGAATGTATAGCCTAGTTTTTGACTTGAAGACAAGTCATTCCCATGGAGATGCAGCCTACACTGTATTTTCAACAAAGCTCTTTGCTCCTATGGATGAAGAGTTCTCCTGCTTTTCACATATCATTGATTGTACATTTTTAGCCGCAGCCAGTCACATCAAGCTTCTACCATCAGCCAATGCTGGGCTCTTGAACATGGAGGTTTGTTGATGCACATATTTTCCACCAGACAATTGAAGAACTTGAGATGCATTAACTCTTTGAAGATGCAGCACATAATATCAAACATCATTCAGAAGTCGAGGCCCTAAAACAAACTCCATGTTTTGTGTGTATTTTTTACTCACATGCGAAGCAAAAGTGAGTCTATGTACTCACCAGTGTCGTCCGTCCGGGCGTCCGGGCGTCCGTGAAAAACTTTAACGTTGGATTTTTCTCGGAGACTATTAAGTCTATCAACACCCAATTTGGCATGATGGTGTATGATGACAAGGCCTCAAAAAACATACATAGTGACTTGTCCTTGCTTCAAGGTCAAGGTTGCAGGGGCCATAAATGTTGTCTAAAAAACAGTCATTTTTCACATTTTCTCAATTTTCTCTGAAGTTTTTGAGATTGAATACCTCACCTATATATGGTATATAGGGCAAAGTAATCCCTATCTTTTGATACCAGTTTGGTTGACCTTGCTTCAAGGTCAAGGTCACAGGAGCTCTTCAAAGTTGGATTGTATACATATTTTGAAGTGACCTTGACCCTGAACTATGGAAGATAACTGTTTCAAACTTAATAATTATGTGGGGCACATGTTATGCTTTCATCATGAGACACATTTGGTCACATATCATCAAGGTCAAGGTCACTTTGACCCTTATGAAATGTGACCAAAATGGGTAGTGAACCACTAAAAGTGACCATATCTCATGGTAGAAAGTGCCAATAAGCACCATTGTGCTTCCTATGTCTTGAATTAACAGCTTTGTGTTGCATGACCTTGGATGACCTTGACCTTGGGTCAAGGTCACATGTATTTTGGTAGGAAAAATGTGTAAAGCATTTCTTAGTGTATGATGTCATTGGTAGGTTTAGTTGTTTGACCTTGAAGGTCATCTGAAGGTCAAGGTCATATAAAGGTCAAGGTCAAGCATGTGAGTCGTATGGGCTTTGCCCTTCTTGTTTTGTATTATGTTTGTTTTAAGTTTGTTTGTTTGTTTGTTTGTACCATGTCATGATGTGAACAGATAAATCCATTCGCAGTAATTGTGTGAAGTCGACAGGAATGCAAAAGCAGTACTCACAAAGTGCAACACCTTAGACTGCAACAGTTGTTTTTCTTTACTTAATGGCTGAATGCACAGCTGAAACCATACCAAAGATACAGACAACGGTTTGATACTACAAATCTTGGCCTTAAGATTATTGTTAGACTCTTCCCACAGATATTGCCACAACAACAACTGCTGCATGATGTGCCCCCCACCCCCAAAAACAGAGAAGCTCTTATGGTTTTCTCAAATATTTAATGATGTCCATATTTTTACTTCAGTCTTCATTCATGAAACTCGGATGGTGTTGGATTAGCAAATGTGGTCACTTGATACATAAGTATTTGTTAATAGATTCTGGAAGCTGCACAGCTGATTTGAATGTGTTCAGTATAAAATTGTTCAGCTGATGTAGGAGGGTTGGATATTAATGAGTGCATGGTTCAGACATGTAGGGCACAGTGTGACATACATGTACTCCCAACTTGATTGAAAGTCAAATTATGCAATTGTCAGCATCCTGTTGGTCCCTGCGGCATGTTTTGCCAATTTTGAATTGTGTTGTTTTCTTTTAGTATACAAAACTGAGTGCAACTTTCACGCAGCAGCAAGTAAAAATAAGTAATCATATTTTCAGAGTGACTTTGCATTTTGTAGAAACCACAGTGCCCATCATTTTATAGCTCTCAGTTCCTGTTTTCATGCAGGAGTTGCAGTGCCTATGCACTGCAGCCTAGTTTGCCGTGTTGCTGGCTACCACCCTTGTGTGCTTGCCATCTTTTGATGACAGGCACTTAGGGCTGCACAACAAGAACAACTCACAAATCAATGCCAAACCATTTAAGGGCAAACTGAGTCTAGCTTTTGTATTTTTGCTCTATGCAAATTGTCCGTCATGGTGCATGAGTTGATTCAGCACACATGTTTTGCATCACCTTTTCTATGGGAACAAATAATGTGCATGTATACATTGTGTTGGATTTGTTCGCAGTTTACTGCTTTGTGTTGCAATAATACTCTCTTTTGCTTGCCAGCTTATTTTTTCATTAAACCATTTGTGATTGCTGTTGATAGTTTAGTCTGAGGAATTTGTAGACATTCCATCTATTTATTGTTTACTTATTGGTAGTTCTTTCATAGCCATTTTTCTGCTGTGATGTGTTAGATTATTAATCTGAAGTGCTTTGAAGCCATATTTGCAAACCAGTGCTGATTGGCAGTGACTAGAATGGCCACTTGCAGCAGGAGACACAATGGAGAAAAGCTGGTGGGAGAGCCCTGACAGTGTTTGTGTTGGCATAGGCATTTGTTGCTGGAAAGGCCTGCTCTTCTGTCCTCAGCTTGTGTCTCTTGATTGCTGTGTTTGTAGCTGAATTGTGATACTATGCATGTTTTACAATAAAGTAGAAAATAAGTTATTCTGGTCTTTTTCAGTCTGTCATGTTCATTAAGGATATTGAAATTGTGGGCAGATCTTACATGTATATCAAGCCTTAAACTTACATGTATGAGTGAATCATCACAAAAACACCTCCTTACACATTTTTGTCTGGTTATGTCTAATGGTGATAAATGTCAGATGTATCTTTGCACAGATAAGTTATGGTGCATTTGATGACCTTTGCACAGGTTTTGTGTTGTGTTTTTTGTTTGGTTGGTTGGTTTTTTAACTGTATATCTTTTTATATAACTTCAAAAACAGGAGTTTATCATGAAGGACCCATGCAATTTTTTCTTCAAAATTTATCCACAAGTAACTATCTTGTGAAGCTTGGCACATGGGGAGAGCTCCAGTTTGTTTAAACTTTGCTACACTTCTTCAGGACCCAAAACTTCAGTTGTCTCCTCATCTTTGATGTGATAAGAACTGCATTTGATTACTGTGAATACATACTGTAACTTCACCCAATCAGAGCATTCACATTCAAAGGGAGAGGCTGCAGGGTCATGGAGTGGTGCAGAGAAGTAGATGAAACCAGGATTTTCCCTGTGTGTCAAGCCTTACTAGGAAAGTAGATTGTGATTGAACAAACAATGTGTGGGTCTTTCTTGATTGGTTTTTACAGTTATATGAAAATATCCTTGGTTTAAAAATGATAATAAAGAAATCAATGTTTGCCCTTTTCCAGCTTGAGTGATCAGCAAAAATTGGTTTTCATCTGCATTACACATAGATGATACATTTGGTAATTTATGATGGTGGTGAATTAACTATAGAATCCTGTAGTACATACTTGAAAGGGTAATGTGACTGGAAGCCTCATTTGATCACAGCAGATCACACACGGTGTAACTTTTGAGAATGATCCTGCATACATTTTATTTCTGCTACATATCAATTTTAGAACAGATTGATGGTTTATCTCACAGACACAAACAATTTAGATCTGTGGTCTATCAAGGTCAGTCTACCGCATAAACAAGCATGAAAAGTTTCAGATCCCACTGTAGTCTAGAAGCTGAAATCTGTAGCTTGCAAAAAAAATGACACGCTAAATGTTGAGGGTTACAAGCGTCCACCTAGGCTAAATGGAGAGTCTAGACATAGAGATATGTGGTCTAGGTAGGCGGACATTCTGAATTTGGTTTGTTTGGCCGCCATGACACTTTTCAAAATGGCCGCCACAATCTACACTTTTCTTTAAATCTCAGCTAATATTTGGGATAAAATCAAAAACATGGAGTCAATTCCTATGTTTTGCATGATGACAAAGTCAATTGTGGCCAAAAAATAACCCTAGCATTCACATTTTCTATCAAAAATTAAATATTTGACAAAATAGCTAGGCGATATACGAATTCGGTAAGTATTATCTTTCTGAATTTGCTATCTTAAACAATGCATATCAGTGTGGTCTGGATGAAATGTTTACTACTAGAACAATGTAGTTTAGGTGGGTGGATATTCTAAATTTGCTTTGGATGGCCATGATGACAGATTTAAAACGGCTGCCAACATCGGGATTGGCGTAAAACTGCCTCACGAGTTCGTATAGGTAGATTGACAAACAAAACAACCATGTCTATGTGATTTGGCAAGAAAAGTACAAGTATGCTGTAACACATAGGAATGGAGTGGTACTTTGCAGTGGTCGGGGCTGATTTTAAACAAAACAATATTTTCATGTGCACATGTTGTATTTCCATTTGAAATTGTGCATTGAATTTCTTGGCAATCAACATTGCAGAAACAAAGTTTACTCCATGTTGCTTTGGAGAATAACAAATAAAAATCAACGATTTGAAGAAAATACACACACTGGGTGATGATATAAACTGAATATTTTAATACTTCTGACATATCAACGATACTGCTTAGCATGCTTATCATGGTAATTATGCACTTTCAGTACACAACAACTCTGACTCTTCAGCTGTGTCTGCACGAAGGACAGTGTCATCGGACACAGAATGGCCAGCAACATGAAGGAGACGAACAAGGTCTTTTGATCTAGTGGCTTGGTGCACTGTGAGACCAATGCCCAGATGCTTGGGCGTCATTTTTCGTCTTCTTGATGTTGTGAAGACAATATCTTGACGTATGATATGATCCAACGGTATCACAGGAATGGCAATGTGATGATGCCAAGGAATTTCCTGCACGTAACAGGCAAAGGATATGAGGCAAATGACAACATTGACATTCTTGAGGAAACTCGAGTGGCACAGGGAAATTTCATGCCAGCCAGTACATCGCTCTCCGACGCAAAGCACCACTGGAGCCAGAAATGGACATTCAGAAAAAGACAGCTTTTCCAAAAGTTGTTCATGCACCTGCTGAGATGACAAACCTGCAAAACATCAACATGACCAATACAAAGCCAGAACCTGTATTTGCACAATGTGCAGGAAGCATGTTATTTGCCAAATCATCAGAAAATCGCCGAGGCAAACACACAGGACCTAGCATGGATCATGGTAGACAGCACCAGCCAGATGATCAGGTTGTTCCAGGTTGGAGTGGTTTCAACCAGAAGGTGAGCACTAGTGATCCACCACTGACAGAAGTTGGTCCAATGCCAATCCTGAATTCCACAGCCCACGAATTCCCCACAGTATGAACCGTCATGCAGAACTGCAAATCAATGACTGAGAAGCTTGGAGAGAAATACACGGTGATCACTTTTGATGAGCAGATGTACTCAAAAGTGAAGATGTTACAGTGGGACCAACTGGACAGCTGTAAGGACTTGGTCATCATGCTAGGAGGGTTCCACACCTCAATGAACGTCTGCAAAGTTGTGGGGAAGTACATGGATTCATCAGGCATAGCAAACATCTGGGTAGAAAGTGGCGTACTTGGTGAGGTGACAGCTGAGAACATCATTGACGGAAAAGGTTGAAATAGAGCCATTCGCGTACACAAACTCACAGTGGAAGCTCTGTGGTCCATTCTTTGGGAGCGCTTCAAAGAATGGGTCACAGAGAATGAGAAGACGGTCAATGGAAGTCTCCAGAATGCAGCAAAAAGAGTCGCTCAAGGCTTTTCCAATAAAGATGACCAAGACATCCAGTCATCCCTGGAGAATCTGTTGTCCTCCATTGAGGAAGCCAAAGTCTTGTTTGATGAGTTCGAATCTTCCTCTTCGGAACATGCAACCTACCAGTACTAGAGGACCTACATGAAACTAGTCTCAATTCTGTTGAGATTCACTCGGTCTCTCCGCAATGGCGACTGGTAACTGTTTCTATCATCATTCGCTGAGATGCTTCCATGGTTCGGAGCGTTTGATCACTTTCATTATACCCGTTGGGGGACAGTCTTTCTGGCGGACATGAAGATGCTTCCGATGACAGCACCTGAGGTGCACCTGGGCTTCTTGGCCGGCGACATTGTCACCAAAGAAACGAAACAACTTTTCAACCAGATCGCAGATGATCAAGCGATGAAGCACGTCAACAAAACTGGAAAAGTCGCTGGAGGACTTGTTGGCATTACAAGAACAGACACAGCCAGGGACAGGTGGCCTCTGACACTCAGCGCAAGAAATCAGCTGGCTAAGGACACTGAGGCCATGTTTGGCCTGTCAAGTGTTGATGGTGAAGATGACGAGCACGACTGTGCGCACAAGGCCTTCGGGGAAAAAAGGTTGAAACAGGATCAAGATGATCTACAGAAACTCATCAACTTGTTTCAGATATTCAACCCCTTTGCTCACCCATCACCCGACCTGATTTCACTCACAACTTGTGCTCACTCCGCTCTTCTGCTGACACTCGACTCCTTCGCCAAGGTCGCTTCAAGCGCAGAACTCATGGCTTTCGCTCTTTCTCATACTATGGCCCTCAACTGTGGAATTCTCTCCCTCACAATATCCGACACTCTACCTCCATCTCTTCCTTCAAATCCAACCTCAAAACCTACCTTTTTCAGCAACATTACTTGTGAATTTGTTAGAATCCTGCCGCACCCCCCCCCCCCCTCCTCTACCCCCACGTACATCTTGACATCTGTGTAAATATTTGTATAGTATATTGTCAGTCTGACTGTGTACATCTGAATGCATGTGTTTGACTATGACTGGATGACTAAATGTATAGACTGTGTTGTATGTTTATTTTTGTAAATGTATGTATATATGTTACGCGCTTAGAACCTCGGGAAAGGCGCTTTATAAGTATAATAAATTATTATTATTATTATTATTACGTTGCCAGTGATGTTGTGAAACATGACTTGCTAACAGCAGAAGAAACAGGAAATGAAGTCGTCCCAGAGTTTGTGCAAAAAAGATTTGTCCTGAAAGAGACCCTTTTCCATGACAGGATCAAAACCAAGAAACTCTGCACATTGGAGAGCATGTACACACTGTAGTCAACAGTGGATGGAAGCTGGTCACAAAGGAGAATGCAGACGTGATTGAGCCCATCTTGCTGAGTCGTGCACCCACAACTGATACAAGACAACTTTTTCTCGAGCTCATAGATTGTGGCTGCACATCTTGTTCTACAAGACGCTGCAGCTGTTGGTCCAGTGGACAGGGATGCACAAGAGCATGCCGATGCAAAGACTGCAGAAATACCCACACTTTGACAGGGCTACGCAACTGAGCCTTGAAATACCACTTTGTGCCTGAGAAACTAGTGTTCTGTTTCCATAGAGGCATGTAGCCTGCCATACTCGGTGATCCAGAAACGACAAATCGTTTCTTATAATGTTATATACACATTATTGTGCCATCATCACATGTTCATTGCTGAAAAGGGAAACCTAACGAGTGTAATGCATAAATGTTTGTGCATTATGTTGTACTTTGGTATTTGAAACTGTTCTTATGTATTGAAGAGTCAGAGTTGTTGTGTACTGAAAGTGCATAATTACCATGATAAGCATGCTAAGCAGTATCGTTGATATTTCAGAAGTATTAAAATTTTCAGTTTATATCATCACCCAGTGTGTGTATTTTCTTCAAATCGTTGATTTTTATTTGTTATTCTCCAAAGCAACATGGAGTAAACTTTGTTTCTGCAATGTTGATTGCCAAGAAATTCAATGCACAATTTCAAATGGAAATACAACATGTGCACATGAAAATATTGTTTTGTTTAAAATCAGCCCCGACCACTGCAAAGTACCACTCCATTCCTATGTGTTACAGCATACTTGTACTTTTCTTGCCAAATCACATAGACATGGTTGTTTTGTTTGCCAATCTACCTATACGAACTCGTGAGGCAGTTTTACGCCAATCCCGATGTTGACAGCCGTTTTAAATCTGTCATCATGGCCATCCAAAGCAAATTTAGAATATCCACCCACCTAAACTACATTGTTCTAGTTTAACATAACTTTTCTCCCATCTCTCCTGCCCCTGGGATTGAACCACGGCACAGCGCCTCGCTGCAAAGCCCAACGCCTTAGCATGCTGGACCATCTACACCTCCCAAAAAAGAGGCTATCAATAGCCCAGCAGAGGCTTGGGGTTGGCTTTGAACTCATGAGGGCAGAAGGGGAGAGCACTGGGATGTGGGCTGCCAGGATCTTTTTATTATGACGTAAACTAAACACCATGGATGTGTGCATGATTGTGCATGAATGCATAGGTGAACATCGATTGATGCACCTGTTGGTTAAACGTCTTTACGTGCCAACAAGAATGAAAGTTGTGATGTCTGTGGGATCTTCCCAGAAATCCATGGTGTTTAGTTTACGTCATAATAAAAAGATCCTGGCAGCCCACATCCCAGTGCTCTCCCCTTGTGCCCTCATGAGTTCAAAGCCAACCCCAAGCCTCTGCTGGGCTATTGATAGCCTCTTTTTTGGGAGGTGTAGATGGTCCAGCATGCTAAGGCGTTGGGCTTTGCAGCGAGGCGCTGTGCCGTGGTTCAATCCCAGGGGCGGGAGAGATGGGAGAAAAGTTATGTTGATCGAGGAAAATTGCTGCGACCCTGTCTTGTCACTTTGTCTGGTATGAATGTGTGCATGATTGTGCATGAATGCATAGGTGAACATCGATTGATGCACCTGTTGGTTAAACGTCTTTACGTGCCAACAAGAATGAAAGTTGTGATGTCTGTGGGATCTTCCCAGAAATCCATGGTGTTTAGTTTACATTGTTCTAGTAGTAAACATTTCATCCAGATCACACTGATATGCATTGCTTAAGATAGCAAATTCAGAAAGATAATACTTACCGAATTCGTATATATCGCCTAGCTATTTTGTCAAATATTTAATTTTTGATAGAAAATGTGAATGCTAGGGTTATTTTTTGGCCACAATTGACTTTGTCATCATGCAAAACATAGGAATTGACTCCATGTTTTTGATTTTATCCCAAATATTAGCTGAGATTTAAAGAAAAGTGTAGATTGTGGCGGCCATTTTGAAAAGTGTCATGGCGGCCAAACAAACCAAATTCAGAATGTCCGCCTACCTAGACCACATAGCTCTATGTCTAGACTCTCCATTTAGCCTAGGTGGAGGCTTGTAACCCTCAACGTTTAGCATGTTACACTTTTCTGAACTCAGCTACCCGACTACTGCTTTGCTTCACACATTTTGATTGCAGCTGTGGCTTCCATGAAGATGCCTCTTGGGGTGGGACACATTAGGCAAATTTATATCTGTACATGGGGTGTGGACCTTTATGGGTGGCTGGAACTCACAGGTGAGCCTTGAGACCTCACTCAGTCCCTGAGGTAGTCTCTTTTCACTGTTCTGGGTGAAATCCCTGACAGAGACACTCTAGTATCCCATAAAGTCCTTGGCTTAGCTAAACACTTGATTATGCCATGAAGTCCCTGGCTGAGACACTGGAGTCCCCCAGGAAGTCCCTAGCTGAGACACTGGAGTATGCCATGAAGTCCCTGGCTGAGACACATACTGGAGTATGCCATGAAGTCCCTGACAGACACTGGAGTCTCCCAGGAAGTCCCTGGCTGTGACACTGGAGTATGCCATTAAGTCCCTGGCTGAGATACTGGAGTATGCCATGAAGTCCCTGGCTGAGACATTGGAGTCTCCAGGAAGTCCCTGGCTGAGACATTGGAGTAGATGCCATGAAGTCCCTGGCTGAAACACTGGAGTATGCCATTAAGTCCCTGGCTGCAACACTGAAGTAAATGCCATGAAGTCCCTGGCTGAGACACTGGAGTATCCTACGAAGTCCCTGGCTGAGACATTGGAGTATCCTAGGAAGTCCCTGGCTGAGACATTGGAGTATGCCACAAAAGCCCAGCAGCCAGTGAGTTTCAGCCGATGAAAGGGCATCCAGGGGCTCAAGCCGTGTGCGATATTCACACACATGAAAGCTCCAACACCACATTTTGTTTGTGGATACTAGATGGTAGAATGTGCACCATGACGTACATTGTTCATATTTAACCCTTGCATATGGATGTAATACTAGGATACATTCAGAAATCTGAGTGGATGTACATGTCGTTTGTACATGACATTTTATGTTCTTAAAAAATTCAAAAAAATTCTGATCATTTCATATCTGTGAAGCAAAGTGGTACACACTGGCCTATCATGTAGGCAGTCCAGCCGAACCTTCTTAATCGAGGGAGGACTGGGGACAACAGGTTCTCTCTCTCTCTCTCTCTCTCTCTCTCTCTCTCTCTCTCTCTCTCTCTCACACACACACACACACACACACACGCGCGCGCGCGCGCGATCTAGGTTGTTCGAGCTGCAGGAATTACTTAGCTTTCACTGCGTTTCAGCACACTTCAAATTAACAAACTTCATGAGCACCATCTGCCGCAAATCTGAAATGATGCGATCTCCTCGGCGGAGGTGACAAAGGGATCGCATTTGATCAGCAGCAGCGGCAGATGTCCTGTGCTTGCGCTTAGGTGAGTGGGTGGGGATCTGACCCGGAACGAAGGCGGCAAGGATGTCTATTTATGGAAAGCAACGCTCTCCTGTGCACTCGCACTCACCAAAACGCGTCATCGTAGCGAGCTCCCGAACAAGCCGGTCAGCGCTTACTTCAGCAAGACAAGATGGACAACAAAACGAAAACTTCAGTCGTACTTGGAGTAGTGATCCTGACATCACTAACATCACTACCTTTGGCTTACGCCCTGAACAAGTTGGATGCGATGAAAGACCAACGGCTGGTACTGTTGGCGGGAGCTGTTTCCCTGTTGCTTGCTGCTGTCCTGCCAGCCATCGTCCTGAAGCGCCTGTACTGGAGAGTGGATCCTGTAGTTTATGGTAGGCCTGTCTCCTCTAGTCTAGAGACTATGCCACTTATCTGTCGCATTATTGTGGTTTAAGTTGACCTCGTAGAAGTAGATTGCTTAGGCAGTAATTCCAAAAGCTGTGACCCTGTGTGCAACTTTAAACCCCTACCATGGCGCGAATGCCAAAATTAGAATTGCACGAATAAGGGTATCTTCTGGGTCGGATTGGGAATGAACATTTAGTGTTTACGTTGGCCCTTACCATGCAGTGAACACTATGTTGCCATTCCATTAAAACGACGTGCAGTTGTATATGTAGTTCAGCTCTGCGTTCGTGAGCTGCCATGGTTCGAATCGTGATCGTTCATGCGCGCCTCTTCATGCATAGTTAATGAGATTACCAGGTGCTAATCTGCGAAGTAAAGCTAGAGGCGTGATGCCTTATTCATTGTGCGTGTTCTTCCTCTCCTTCAGGTGATGTACGTGCCGGCTCCCTCTTTTATTGCCACGGGTCTCTGTTGATGCTTTGTTGCAGCCTCTGCCATGTTCACCTGGAGCTCCGTCATCGACCTCTTCATCGGGCTGGAATTGGACGAGCACGTGTCAGGTTTTATGGGCTTCTACTTTCTGGAGGGCGAGCCCTACCTGAAGACACCTCATGGCACTATGATCAACTATTGGGACGGAACTGCTCACCTGCTTCTCTACCTAGCCATCATTGGCTTCTTTGCCATGGGGTAATGTCCTTGCTGCAATGAGCTCTTCCACTGCCACACCCCTTTCTCCCTGTAGCTCGTGTGGTGTCACAAGCAGGTGGCAAAATGGCTTCCACTGAAGGCCGACTGACTCGTTGAGGTTGTATTCCGGACAGCATTTGTGTCTCATTTTTGCCAGACAGTGAGAAGATTTCTCAGACTGTGATACTGATAGACAGGGGTATGAATAAATACTACTCATGTTATTTAGACGAAATTAAGATAATCTTTGGCTGAGCTCTCTAAGGGCTGTGGGCGCGTGGTGTTGGAGCGGCACTGAATGGTCGTCTGCTCGCGCGCTCGCTGCCTGCCCGCCTGCTTTCCTGTCGCGCTCTCTCTCTCTCTCTCTCTCTCTCTCTCTCTCTCTATCTCTCTCTCTCTCTCTCTCACACACACACACACACACACACAGACGCATACACCGTGTGAAATATATGACACTATGAGTCGCAGTGCCCAAGCTCAAACACCCATCAGGAACGCGCATTGACATTGATCACACCATTGGGAGTTAGGCGGGTTGGGACACACACACACATATGCACTCGCACACACACACACACACACACACACAGACATACACATACGCACTCGCTCACACACACACAGACACACACACACAGAGTGACAGACATGCACATACGCACTCGCACACACACATAGACACACACACAGTGACACACAAGCACACACAGCGACACACACACACACATACGCACTCGCGCACACACACACACACACACACACACAGAGCAGAGAGAGACAGACAGAAAAACAGACACACACACTCACACACTCAGAGAGACAGACAGACAGACAGACAGAAAGACACAGACAGAGAGACAGACAGACACTGACAGACACAGACAGATAGACAGACACACACACACATGCGCGCGCGCGTACAGAGCGAGACGGGAGCGAGGTACCGAGGTGAACTGGTGCGTAGAGGAAATGAAAAAAAACTCGTGTTTTGGTGGCAAGGTCTTCGTACTCACCAGAGCATGTGCCCCACTGGCAGTGAACAACCATTTTGTTGTGGTTGTGCGATAGGCTAGAACCGAAGCGAAAACGCGTGCTGGAGTCAGAGAGAATGAAGCGCGCTGGTACCAGACAGTGCCGTATTTGTGACACCAGTGTGAGGCAGTGAAGTCTGTGCTAAAAATAGACTAGTTTCAGCGCCAGCAATTGGCTAAGCCCAGCGACCGTGTGGGCCATGTGGAGGACCTCATATCACTGTGTAGCCGAAATATCATCCTCAAACACTCTAGTAGTAGTAAGCATGCATGGATGCAAGTTTCTCTTAATGTGCAAGGAAGCCCCAGCCCACTTTGTAGATCTTGAATGAATTTGCAGATTTCTCAAATTCATAACATACTTTTGATTCAGTTTGACAGGAGAAACTGGTATTATTTTTCTTCCTGAAAGAGGGGCACATGTATGGTTGTTGTTACTGTTGAAGATTGTGCTATTCATGCCAATCTGTTTTTTTGGAAACAGCAATGTCTCTCTACCTGTATATTCATGCAATTACTGATGTTCATATATGAATGTGAATGGTATGAATTCTTGTGGGGTTTATTTACTTGTTTTTTTAAGTGGTTAATGAGGAAGCATGTACAGTTTAGTAATATAATTGTGGATCTCTTGGTTATTTGCCATGAAAGACTGCAGTGACCATCTGGCTGTCAATTGCAGGTGGAGCTATCGAGAGGTCGGCCTCTACTGGGTAGGCTCCATTGTCAACAGCATGATTGTCTTCATGCCTGGCAACCTCACCAGTAAGTACCTCACCATCACCATCTAGCTTTCTACCTCCAGCTTGCAGTGAAGCAGCCAGATCTTCATTCTAAATAACCCGTGAGTGTGGGAAACCTTGAAAACTGTCAGGTGAATGAATGAGTGTTATTTTTTAGTTGATAAACTCTGATGCTTCAATAATTGATGCCTCAATAATTGTAGAACGGAATTATGTTCTTGTACAATGCTTTAGGGGTGCAATATTGCTGTGATGTGGATAATTTACAGTGTTCTTCTTGACTGATTACAGCCAAGGCACACGAGGTGAAGCTGTCCTACTTGCTAAATATCCCCTACATCCTATTTCCCATTGCTGCTGGCTTCAAGTTCATCCGGGAAAGACCTTCCAAGGGAAAGACATACACTCCTGTAAGTTCATTAAAGTATTTGCCTCATTATATTTGCTGCTGTTTTCATAATTCAAAGGACACTGACCAGAAACAGCTGGACATGCTGGATTTAACAGTCACGGTTAAAGCTCTAACATGTATTACTGTGGCAAAGCAGCCTGATATGCCCCATATCAGTAGAATGCTGTGGACTTTATGCTTGTGCATAGTTATGCTCATCTGCTGAAAAGTACTTATGTTGAAATAATACTGAACAAGAACAACACCAACAAACTAATGCAGATTATCAATCCTTTTAGCTTTTGCGCTTCTGCAGCACTTCTCACCCGCTACTGCTGCCTCAATGTAGGTACTCCAAAGTGATTTTTGGCCTTTAGAATTAAGTGTTCGTTTCAGTTTACCTGGATATATTTTTTTTCTTCTTAATCCAGTCATACTAAATTTTACACTGTAACTTAAATAGAACAGAAGTTATGAATTTTTTAATAATTAAATTTTGGGGTCATTTTTGTACCAGGCACTAATTGCACAAAAAGCAATTTTCTACTGCATATGCAAAACAATACACACTGTTTATGTTACTTTTTTGCCATTTTACAAACTCTGTATATTGCATTTAGTATGCTGAATTCCTTTCAGAAAGAATGGAAGCATTTAAGTTCTGAAAATTGGGTGTCAAAATTGACAAAAACGTCAATTTGCAAGGCCGACATTGATTAATCATTCAAAATTTAATAACTTGGTTTCTAATTGTCACATTATCAATTATTTTACATGAAAATGCTAAGAAAAAAGTGTTTTATCTACTCACTGGTTGCAGAAACTGAGAAAGTCATATGTTGATGAACAATAAATGTCATTTTCAGGGGTGGAGGAGCATGTAAGCATGGGATGCAGTAGTTGCCGTTTCGTATTCAGAACATTGAAAATGTTGAGGTGGTATGTGTCAGATTTCACCATGCAGTGCAGCTGCCATTTTGCCTTGATGGCTGAGGGTAACTAAACAACTACACTATTGAAAATAATGTAGGCACCATAACAAAGCAACGCACACAGAAGGAAAGACAGAAGTCCTTTTTTTTTAAGTTGTGTAGTTTATTTCCATCATGAACAAACTGACCTAGAAGCAGGACTGAAAATCAACAAAATGAGGTCACACAATAGTCTCTTTGAGAGGGTTTGGAGTACCCAAAACATGAAGTATGTTTCTAACTGTCAAACATCTGCAGATGTGTCTCCCTTCCTTCATCTCGATATCCCCTCAACTGAAGTAGAAGACGGTTGGTCAGATGCAACCCAACTGGTGGTCTAGGGTGAATGGCTCGTCCAGTTGAGATTAAACATCTGGCCAGTTGTTTGTAGGCATCATCCACTGTTGATAAAAAGTGTGCATTTCATAGTAACAATTACATATTTAGGGGGGGGGGGGGGGGGGGGGGGGGAACAGAGAGAGGGAGAGTGCTAAATATCACTCTGTCCAACAGAGGAAAGTTGAAGACAATGACATTCTAAAACAAGACCATGACTATCACAGTATTAGCAGGGAATTTTGGCAACGCAACACACATAAAACGAATCGGCAAATTTCTTGATTGAATCGTTATGCTGAGGAGCAAAATCTAACCAATACACATAATCACGTGACCATGAAACTATCGTCAAAAATCGTGTATAGTAAGATGGTTCATTTACCTCCCTTTGCGAGTCAACGCGTTAGTAGCACCACCAAGCTGTATGCGCGCGTCTGAGAGCAGACGACGCGTTCTCACATGTACTGACCGCTATGCCGCTATGTAGAAGACAAGTGGAGTGCAATGGTGTTCAGCAACTAATTAAAGCAATAATAAGGAAAACACCAGAGAAGTCTTTTTTCCGTTTTACATTGGGAACAGAGAGGTAACTGAATATTAACGTAAGAAAATCTTTTAAAGACTTTCCTTCACTTTCACTTTTTGTGTTAGGCATTTATAGAGGCATCACAGTGTTTGGTTCAACCGCATTCAGTTTTATCGCGTCAGAGACGAACAAGTTATTTCTTCTTTCTTTCTTCTTTCATCTTCTTATTTCTTCTTTTTCTTCCCCCTCCATCCTTCTTCCTCCTCTTTCTTCTTTTTCTTCTGCTTCCTCCTACTCTTCTTCTTCGTTCAAATGATGGTGGGACACACGCAGTCCCTCTTTTTCACACATAGTGAGAGCAAATTCCTTATTTTACAACTCTATTAGTGTAGTACCGTGCATGGATTTTTGTGTGTGGAAATATCAAAGACTGCGACAATATGCGTCTAGCACATGATCGAGGAGTCCTTGATATCCTGAATCTCTCTCTCTCTCTTTCTCTCTCTCTCTCTCTTTCTCTCTCTCTCTCTCTCTCTCTCTCTCTGTCTCTCTCTCTCTGTGTCTGTCTGTCTGTCTCTTTTTATGTCTCTTTCTCTCTCTCTCTCTCTCTCTCTCTCTCTCTCTCTCTCTCTCTCTCTCTCTCAGGCCTCCTCCCTCTCTCTCAGGCCTCCTCCCTCTCTCTCAGGCCCTCTCTCTCTCTCTCTCTCTCTCTCTCTCTCTCTCTCTCTCTCTCTCTCTCTCTCTCTCTCAGGCCTCTCTCTCTCTCTCTCTCTCTCTCTCTCTCTCTCTCTCTCTCTCTCTCTCTCTCTCTCTCTCTCTCTGAGAGCAGTAGCCTCAGTCCCCACTGAGGATCCTTCTGCCACAGAAACACCACCCTTCCAGGATCTGGGTGCTACGGTTCCATCTCCTCACAACCAAGCAATGTTGGAAGACCTTTGCAGTGCGATGAAGGAGATTTCTTAGAACATGTCTCATGCCAAGTGAGAGTATTGAGGAGTAGAATTGCAGAGGCATGTGGATTTAACAGTGTAACAGATCAAGTTTCATCTCTACCATGCTCGTTTGACAGTGAGAAGTCATCTTGAACAAGAATCCTCAGAAACACCTAACCTACTCATGAGTCAAGATCAGCTGTTTGTCAGCATGCCAGAGATGCTGCTAGCATAAATAAGCCAGAAACGAGCAGGTAGCCCTGACGTGATGGCAACCTTCACCTGTTGCACAAAAACATGCACTTTTCCAGTAACCTGAGCATGTTGTGCATGCCGAAACTGGTTGCCAGGCTTTGAAGCACTTCTTGTGCATAACTGCTTTTCATTTCGAATTTTTTTTCCTCCCATTGTAATAGGTCAGTGGCATAAATGTTTAATAAGTTGTTCAATTCAGTTCTCTCTCTCTCTCTCTCTCTCTCTCTCTCTCTCTCTCTCTCTCTCTCTCTCTCTCTCTCTCTCTCTCTCTCTCTCTCTCTTCCATCCCTTTGCTTTTCTCCATCACCAATTCATAATTATCTTATTATTTCTCCTCCTCTCCTTTATTCCCCACCCCACTTTACTCCCTCTACAGTCACAGCTTCATTAACTTTGCAGTGAAATTAGACTGCTCCACTTCTAATTGAAAGCAGAAAACAAAAGTTCTCCACCACGCTTGTTGTGAACACATTTTTGCACTAACTGAGCCTCCTCTGTGCAGTTCCCAAGGCTGGTGGAGCGACCCTGGGACATTGGCTTCCTCCTCTTCTTCCTGATGGCTGTGGTGGTAGGCCTGGTGCGCAGCATGGTGAGTTGCATCCTGCCATCTCTCGCTGAGCAAGAAAGAGTCCTATGCAGTTTGTCAGGCGTCATCCAATACAGAAGCCGCTGCTTTCACACCACTTGTGTTTCTTTGCATCTACATTTGCTTGGTTCCTTATTGAAGGAAGTAGAGGACGGAAACCCATGCTTTGAGTGACAAGCAGAATCATTCAGTCTATAGATAATTTAATACTATGAAGTTATGTCGGAATCTTGATGCATTTCTTGCTTTATTGGAGTTGACATAATATTTTAGTACAATTCATCCATGACAGTGAGAAAACTTCAAAGCACTTGCCAAATTGATTATGTAAAAAAGAAATCCATTCATGAGTTGCTCAGCCACGGCTGCATGCATTGCTTCTTTGACATGGTAGTGGAGAATTCACTTACTTGGGATTTGTCCAATGATGCACCAGAAACTGTTATCACCAATGCATTTAATTTAGTGGTCTATCACCATGTAAAGCCAAATATTGCCTCTGAGACTTTTTTTGGGGGGGGGGGGGGGGGGGGGGATGTGAAGATAAAGAATGAGAAAAAAAATGCTGCCATGTTTTGATTATATTTCAAAGTATTGATTTTGTTCATTGGGTGATAGGCTGCTTCCTTTGACTTCACCTGTCCAATAATTGATGCATGCATGCAGATTTGAAGTGATAGTTGAGAGATTAAGATGGCTGAGTCAACTGCACCAGCATCTTTCCTTCTTGTATGTTTCAGGCTGTTTTGGGTTGTGAGTTTTCTCTGATGACCTGGTATCTCAAGGAGGTGGAGCCCTACATCAGCTACTACTCCTATGGCAAGATGCAGGTATAATTAGGGGGAGGGAGGGAGGGGGGGGGGGGGAGTGAGAGAGAGAGAGTGCAAAATGAAATCTGGGATGAAAAGCTGCCTAGAATGTCTGTGAAAACTCAATGCCTTGAGACTACAGCACCTGCCATGTCCACAGACCTGATGAGCTTTCTTGTCTCCTAGTGTGCATGCTCTCTGTCTGTCTTGCCATTAACAAAAGCTGTGGAACATTGCAAACTAACTCTCTGGTGATTTATTCTTGTAGCAGTCCTTGGCCAGATGAAAATCATGGTGACTCTTCACATGTATTGTTTAACTTCTGAGCCTACTCCTCCATGGGATGAGGGTAAGAATAGACCCAGCCTGTCTTCCTGTGTCATTCTAAAAGGGAAATAGCTAGGGAAACTGGAGGTTAGACTTTCTTAGCTTGCAAACCGTTCTAGTGATTCTGTGGCCTTACAAGTTACATAGTTCACAAAGGCTGATAAGCTGTAAAACCTCATTTATTCATTCATTTTTGTTTTTTTAACATTTAAGTTGACTTTTTTTTAACCTGTGTAATAACATATTTTGGGGCTGCCTTGAATATTTAATGAGGTCTTGTTTTATATGCAACAAATATTTGTGTTTTAGATCAATTATTTTGCTAAATAGTTTTCCTGAATGAATATGGTTTGCTTTCATATTTTGGATAAGATGGAAGTGAAGGGAAGTTCCTTTACATACTTTTGTTTTTACTTTGGCATGTCATACACGTTGAGCCAACTCTAAATCAGTCAAACAGAGGGGTAGAAGCACGGTAAATGTTCACTATGTATACTTATTCATAATGATAGAAAATAACAGTCAAGTCATCCCAAACAGGGACTGTACCTAAATCGCCTTGCACAATTGCCAACAGGTCGAGCTACTGTTCCTAATCCGGATCTTTAAAAAGATGCATTCATCAGCGTCGCTAGCCATTTGCCTGCTGTCAATGTAATCGTGATGGGGAGGTAATGTGACTGCTCTGCAGGAGCGTAAAGGTATCATTCTCATAATAGAACACACTAAAGGGGTAATGTTAATGCTCCATTTTTATGGGAAGGCAAATATGTATAGATCATAATTATGGAGAATAACAGTCAAGTCAACTCAAACAGGGACTGAACCACAGCACCTAATTGCCTCGCACAATTGCCTACAGGTCGAGCTACTACGCCTATTCCCGCCTCACACATATTTTAACCCCAAAGCATGCTCACCTATCTCTGTCTGTTGAAAGGAGATGGTTTCAGCAAGCAAATAGAGGCTGAGGGGTTGATCTTGCATTCATGCAAGAGGGAGGAGCACTCAGGGGTGGGCTTCCAGGAACTGGTATTGTTTTTATTTTTATTTTTTTCCGTGTTGCAGCCTGATAACCAACCTACTTTTGTGCTTTCCTAAATTTAGCTACTGCACTCTGTCCGTGTCAAATCTACATTCACAAATGAAGACAAATTTTTGTTTTGGTGTGCAGATCGTTACATGATGGGGCTCAGGGTGTCTCATTTTAGAGTGTGTCCTAAGATCTATAATAAAAAGGCTATATATACTAAGACAGCACACTTGAGCGATTTTCCTTAATGGGAAGCGAGGTCAAAATTTAGAGTTACGTCCCTTTGCAATAGAATGCTTTTCCACGATTACCAATGTTGTAACAAAGAGACTTTCGTCGGTTTCGAATACTGTTTTCAATGGGTAAGAGGTCTAAACTAATTTTTTAAAATTATAACTTATTGCAGGATTTCTCATCGTCAACCACACATCGTGCACACAATGAAGAAAAAAATCGTAACATACTTTGATTGTCCAGCAGAGATTGCAGCGAGGTGACAAGGCACACACGAGTAGTGAAGAACGAATTATATAATTTTTTCAATCAGTGTTGAAGCGTGGCTCCATGTGAGGAACATGAGTTTGCTAGTTAAAAAACAACAGTCCAGTCTTTCTCTGGAGCGCACATTTACAGTTTAAGTTTTTCCTGTCGTAACATTTTCATCGCACAAGTTTTCTGCCTTGGGGCCAGAGTGCAGGGAAAGTTACAAATGACACAGTTTGATGATTCTTCTGTTTCTTTTCAAGCATTTCTGTGACAACGATGCTTTGCAGTCTTTCATTTTGTATATAGGATCTTTGGTGTCACCAGGCAATGCCTGCTAGGCGGTTGGAATCAACGAAGCAGAGACACCACAACAACTATTATGGTGTTGCGCAGGTGTACAAATATACTATTACTTCATGACAAGCTATTCAGCTGACTACAGGAGAAGTACAGACCTGTTTACCTATACGATTTTGGCGTATTTTTTACGCCAAACTATTGAAAATACGACTACTACGACTTGTGTGAAAAAATACGACAATGGTGAAATCGAAAAATACGACAATGGTGAAATCAAAAGGTCCCCCCCCCCCCCCCAAGTTCCGATCCACAATTTAATTTTCCTGAGGCTGGAAGCAGTCTCGTACTGTTTGAGTTTTGTTTTGACAAGAGCTCTTCATCGGACATTTGTGTAATATGTGTTGACAACACTGTTGTGACTGCAGGGCCGTTCCCAGAGGGGCTGTTTAGTTGAGCCCCACTGCTACAGGGTGCTGGGGTAAGAAGTGGGTCAGGTAATCTTAAACTAACATTTGCAGGGAGGATACCTCACACCTCTCTCTCTCTCTCTCTTTCTAACTCTCTGTCTCTCTCTCTTTCTCTCTCTCTCTCTGTCACTCTCTCTCTATCTCTCTCTCACTGTCACTCTCTCTCTCTCTCTCTCTCTGGAGCCAAAATCAGTTCAGGCGCTGTGGGATGCCCACGGAGCTATATTATAGATCCGTGGGATGCCTAAGTGACCAGTGTCCTCCTGTAGAGATACATAGTTTCGCTTCTACTAAACAGCCGGATTCAGCGGTCAAGGGGGAGATAACTCTTCACTTGCATTGCCTCTTTGTATGCAAACCAAACGTTGCATTTTTGAAATTGTCGGTCCGCGCAAAAAATACGCACAGTTTTATAAAAATACGCATATCTTAACCAGTGAGTACGCTGAGGCAAAATTTGGGGTAAACAGGTCTGGAAGTAGTTTGCTGTTAGCATCACCCCATCAAAGTTGTTTTAGCTAGTGTTATTACTACAGTATATGTTGACAGAATAAATCACCACTTTATCATTTCGCAGACATCACTATTGCAGCTACTTACACCCCCGCTCCTTTACCTTTGCTGCTTCATTTTTCTGGTGCAGCCTGAAGCAAAAGAAATTAGACTCCGCTGTTCTCCATGGGGTGCTGGGCTTAATGTCGTCAAACCTGACTCGCCTTTTTCATGTCACATCACACATGGTGTTCCTAAGACCAGATCATCATCGTCTCTCTCCCATTGCATGCATTGCCACTCTTCTCTATCCCTCTACATCCCTAGACTGTCGTCTGTATTATTGTCTCTATTATCAGGTTCTGGCAGTCTCTCTCTCCGTCCATTAGAACTGGCAGATGGGGTTAACAGTGTTGGGGGAAAAACAATAAACAGCGGTAGAGTGGAGCCACGACAGCGTGTGAGAAAGCAACGATGCTGAAATACATAAGTTAGGGTCAGGTCCAGACAGGAAGACGGTGGTAAACAGATAAGGGAGGAATGAGGGAGAGAGACAGAAAGAGAGACATGCATGGTTTCAACAAACATCTAGGATACCTATACAGACCTTGTACATTATAATTCACACCAAATTTTATTCCTCTCACACACCACACGCACGCACACATGCAATGTTGTCAACACACCGCTCAGAAGTAGTGTTCCCATAGAGGGAGGTAAAGAAACCTCACTCAAAGTATTGGAGTGAGTCATCTAAGTGTCTATAGTATCTTTGGTGGAGCCGTCCGTACAAGAGGATCCAGGAAGATTTTATATCTAATGGAATCAAACTGACATTTTGAGCTATGCGATAGCTTTTGAAAGGTACTTTATTTTTATACATATATTGAGTAGAGGCAGAGAAATGACTTCTGCCCTATCATACATATTTAACTGGGCTTTTGTTTCAGTTACCCTTTTTAAAAATAGTGTTTTGAATACGTGTTTTTCCTGGTAACACGTTATTTCAGCGCCACCAATTTAGCGCCACCAATTCAGCGCGGTGTCTTTTCAGCACCGTACATTTCAGCGCTGCCACCAATTTAATGTGACGTTTGAGCGGAACACCTTATTTTATGCGCAGTTTTACATGCATGTACACCCCTGCTGACGCCCGAGTTTCCTATGTGGACATATACTCTGAAAGAATGCGTTGACTTGTACTCTGCTGAGTCACGACCATCACTGCTTAAAGTGGGTCGCAGATAGAAGGAAGGGAGTAGGGACTCCAATAAACTTGCAAATGGCGTGTCTTTCGCACAGACACACATACAAACACACACACACACACATACATACAAACACACGCACACGCAGACACACACACACACACACTCACACACACAAACATACACACACGCACAAACATACACACATGCACACGCATGCACACACACACAATACACACTCACACACACACACACACACACACACACACACACACACAAACAAATGTTTTAAAACATTTTGAATAAACATGCAACACAAATTCTCACATTTTGGCAAAATACACCATGGTTTATATGTTTAGCTAGTTCTCTATCTTTCTATGGAGGACACTTGACGATGTCGTTAATGTTTGGCTGAAATTTATGAAAGAAGAGTCTTTCTATCGAGGACACTTGACGATGTTGTTAATGTTTGGCTGAAATTTATGAAAGAAGAGTCGCCGCTGAAATGACGGCGCTGAAGTGTACGGCGCTGAAGAGTCGCCGCGCTGAAATGACTGCGCTGAAGTGTTGGCGCTGAAATGTCATGGAACCGTTTTTTCTAAACATTAGATGGCCTCATATTCTGAGGCTGTATACAACAAGAGGGCATGATCATAAACATGTCAAAGACCAAATTAAAGGAAAGAAAAGTGACATCTGTCTCCTTGGAACCTGCGCTTAAACAGTGAAACTGGCAATAAGTGGATTGCAATTGCCAGCTGTGCAGATGGCCAAATTCTGTCAAAATCACATTGATTGAACCTGAGGGTGTTCAAAACTCTGATTATGTTGTGCATTTATTTTCTTTTATGATATCATGCCCAAAATAATCTAAATCTAAATTCTATCATGTCCTAGTAAATGCTGTGCTTTGGCTTTTGCTCTGTTCTACACTAGCTTTCAAATGGAAAATGATTGGATTTGTCCTACTGCCTTCTATTCATCCACACACATCCAAACTCCAAACTGTGCCTTTAGCTTTGTTCTAAGGCTATGCTGTTTCAGTTACTGCTCTCTTCAGATTTCTACAGCACTTTTACCGTCTTCATTGCATGGCACTTCATGAGTATCTTCACCTCTTACATTCTGCTGTGTATTCAACCATGTCAAAGTTCACTTATCATCTTCATCTACTTGTTTCTTGTGCTGATTTTCTTTGTTTCCTCTTGACTTGTAAATATTATATATTCTGATAATTTCTTCCGCTGCTTATACTTCATATTTTACTGCCCCTCCCTCACTCCTGCCCCAAAACCCTTGATTTGGGGTAGATGGCTGTGGTGTGCCTCTCCTGGGTTTGCCTCAGCTCCCAGCTTGAGCTTGCAATGTTTTTACTTTTGTCATCACCTGTGGATTGTGGGGTTGCAGATGCTGTGCTATGCCTTCTACTACGTCTTCTACTATGCCTGTGCCATCTATGGACTGCTGTTTCCGGGGGAGCAATGGATGTCGGACTGGGCCATTGTACATGCTGGTGCTGCAGCTCAGGTGAGAAAGACTTGCACACTGAAGTGAAACTGTTTCCTCCACTGCAGTCTCTCTCTGCCTCTGTGCCTTGCATCCTGGTGGTCCATCTGTCTGTGTGTGTCTGTCTGTCTGTCTGTCTGTCTGTCTGTCTCTCTCTCTCTCTCTCTCTCTCTCTCTCTCTCTCTCTCTCTCTCTCTCTCTCTCTCTCTCTCTCTCTCTCTCTCTCTCTCTCTCTCTCTCTCTCTCTCTCTCTCTCTCTCTCTCTCTCTCTTTCTCTCTGTATGTCCTTTCGCTTGGGTGGTCACAATTGCGAGACGCGAGGCGTGGTTCCTAAAGGGATAAAAACTGGAGATTGTGTCTGCGTACAAGTACTTACAAAACTTGGTATAAATACAATGCTGTCGGACCTGGCGGACAGAGGAAGAGCTGCAGCTTCGAGAATCATGAGACTGTTAAGACAAATAGGGCATGTTACCCCACAGATATTCAATAAAATTGTAGATGCGCTAATTCAACCAATACTATTGTATGGAAGTGAAATTTGGGGGTTGGATGATTGCCATGTTATCGAAAGTGTGCATATATTTATGTTAAAGCAATTCCTCAATGTTAGCTCAAAAACCCCTACCACCTTTTGACGTGGTTACGGTAAATAAATTTAAAAAATTACAATAGACTATTTCCTAACCGAGGTTTTCAAACAAAACCTAATTGCCACTCGCTGGGGGACACGGACAAACAAACAGACAAGATATAATGTGGACACTGAGGCAAAAGGATAATAACAAGATATTTATTAACAGTAAACAAATGATCATCAACAATCATCAACAATAAAAATAGACAGCAAGCTCCACTCACACGCACGAGGGAAAACACACCACAACAAAGCAAACAACACCTCTAGACATGAGCTTCAAGGGGGGAGGGGCTGGTCTCATCAGACGCAGTCTCCCGGCAAGCGCGTGAGAAAAGATTGACACAAAATGACAATACATTGCACCCCTACGGGTTCACAGTATAGGGCCTCGCCCTAGTACACGAAGATGGCTTAATCATCGAACACCCAAACTCTGCCCTTCTGGGTATAAGGATAGAAATCATCAAGCATCCAAACTCCGCCCTTTCTGGGTATAAGGATCGAAATCATCAAACATCCAAACTCCCATGAGTTCACACGTACAGGGACACCCTAGCACACAACAACAAAGCTCCTGGGAACGTAGTCTATTTTACTACACGGGAAACACTAAGTCGTACAGTGACAAGAAAACACTTCCTGACGTTCTGACCACTCGACCCCCGCCCAGGAATGAAACCCTCCTTCGACTTCCGTCCCTAGTACATATATAGCTTGCAAGACGCAAGACTGCCTCGCCACAAATACAGCCTCATCCCAAGCGTACCACACGTGACATCATAATCGCGCACAGATCCCCTCACACACGTGCGCACTCTCGCTCTAAGCAGGCGTGCTGGGCCACCCTACACACCCCCCAGGGAGAAATCAGGCGAGTCTCATCAGACCATGTAGGCACCTTCAAACCCCCATGGAAGATAGCAAGGCGCCCAACTTCCTCCTCCGACACGCAACACGTGAATACACAGTCACCCACAGTCAGGTTCGCACACTCTCGCACTGAGTAGGTGCGCTGGGCTACCCCGCACCCCCCAGAGACCTTAAGGCGGGCTCCAGACGAACCATGCAAACACCCTCAGATATCTCTAGGAAACACAAGGCACCCAACCCCCTCCCAGATACACGACATGTAATAGTACACTCATGCAGGCATCCCAGTAGACGCACAGCACTACATGTCTCTCTCTCCCAAAGCCCACATATACTTTACAAAGTGGAAGAATGTTCGCAAAACACAATCTCCACCAAAAAGCATATACAGTATGAAAACTATTACACGCAAACTCTCCCTCGACAGCTGCGAGGTACTGGGTCAATAAAACCGCCCACATCAAAAGTAAACGCCAGCTCTTCCATCAAAAGAAGTGACCGCGCCACCAGCACAAAACCAAAGCTGATACGCCATCGCTTTACGACAACGAGGTAACCACTCTCTTGCAACTAAATGATGGAAAACCACAGAGGCATTCATCTCTTAAAGCTTCACTGCCCTCACAGTGATAAAAAACCAAAAGCGGCAGGCTTCGCTGCATTCACAAAGACAAACCCAAAAGTAATTTAACACTAATTGCCAAATTCACAAACACTGGCAAAAACCCACACACCCACAAATTACTCTACTACTGATTTGCTTCAATAAGGAAAGCAACTGCCCTCAGCCCGGCGCAGGCTTTCTACAATCTCATGAAAGCAAAGTTTAACTCAATTACCATCCCTTTCACCCTCTCAAAGAAAACACCGCTCCCGGCGGCTCATCAAACTACCGTCCCATACTCGCCTCTGAAAGGCGCGACGCGCTATTACGATAGCGACGACTGAATAACTCAAACAAAACAACCGATATCTATCTCTCGCCCTCTTAAAGGTGCTAAAGCGGATTCGACTGGAGAGAAGGAAAAGACTCAGGTAATAATGGTTCGACCTTATCCCTAGTCTTGGTCCGGTTCGCTCCTTCTCTCCCAGCGTCCAGAACACACCAGAAATCCAGGAGTCCTCCCGGGACTACCAGGAACGCCGTGGTGTGTCCTACTTCCCGTGAACACACACACACGCACTTCTACTGCACTGGTGCAGCACAGGAAAGACGTGGCGCCTCTCCGCCACTGGAAAGATGATGGGCGCTTCCACGCCGCTTGAAGGAAACCGGCGCTTCCTAGCGCCTAGAGGTGACGGGTCCTTCCACGTCGCTTGAAGGCCGGCGCTTCCCAGCGCCTAGAGATGACAATGGGCTCCGTCCCGTCGCTTGGAGAAGACGGGTGCTTCCACATCGCTTGAGGACAGGCGCTTCCCAACGCCTCGAGATGATGGGCTCTTCCACGTCGCTTGCAGACCGGTGCTTCCCAACGCCTAGAGATGACGGGCTCTTCCACGTCGCTTGAAGACTGGCGCTTCCCAGCGCCTACAGGTGACAACGGGCTCCGTCCCGTCGCTTGAAGGCAGGCGTTAGTCTCAACAGACGTAATGGAAATTTGGCACTCATCAGGCCATGAAGAAATGCCTCTACAGGCTAGACAGAAATACAGTCCTTCCAGGCTTAGACATGTAGTCACAAACCCTTCAGCTATCGATGCCCTAATGGCCATGCTTCATCAGCATTCCAAGAGCTGCACACGACAGCGACTACCGATGCCCATAATGGCCATGCTTCGACAGCATTCCAAGAGCCGCACACGACAGCGACTCGCCCCTCCAAAAGTCGGGAATCAAGCCGACTGCTCCACGGCCCACCCTGAGCCATGGCTTGGGTGGACCTCGCGGTTCCACCCCTTACCTCTGCTCGCATCTCCTGGCCATCCCAGGCGTGGAATGCCGGAGCCTACGAGCAGAGGGACTTGTCCCGTCGCCTGCTAGAAATCAAGGCTACCGCACCCACGGCTCACCTGAGCCCTATCTAGGGTGAACCTCGTGGTTCCACCCCTCACCTCTGCTCGCACCTACTGGCCATCCCAGGCGTGGACTGCCAGAGCCTACGAGCAGAGGAACTTGCTCTGTCGCCTGCTGGAAATCAAGTGGCGTTACCCACGCCAAACCCCGGCGCGAAAACTAGCGTGATGCTATCGCGCAATGCACCCTGGGATAATCCCGTGCTCTCACGCGCAGCTTGCGTCAGCACATTTCAAAACCCCTCCCTCCCTCCCTCCCTCCCTCCCTCCCTCCCTCCCTCCCTCCCTCCCTCCCCTCATGCAGAAGATGAATACACACATGCAGGCACACATCTTCACATACATTCATACTTATTGCTATGTTAATAGTTTAGCATAAGGAACAGATTAAATTTTGTTTTATATATGCTTTCTAGCTAGAGTTTATAACAAGAAAGTTGGGTTTTTTCCACCAGTATAAACTTTTGTACTTATGCTTGTGGTTTGTTATTGCTCTTGGTGGTATGATGGTGTGCATGTGTGTGCATGTGTCTGTGTGTGTGTGTGTGTAAGTGTGTGCGTGCATGCGTGTGTCTGTGTGTGTGTGAGAGAGAGAGAGTCTGTCTCTCTGTGTTTACCTCTAGAGAACATTTACTCTGACTACTTGCTCTGATTGCAGGCTCAGTTTGTGCACATGACGACCTCCACACACCACCGCACATTGAGGTCCCTGCAGGCACCTAAGGTGGGGCTGGGTGCTGCGGTGTTCTGGACAATCAACGTAACACTGCTGGTTGTGCCTCAGCTATTTGCACTGCGGTGCTGGCTGGCTCCTGAGATGTTTGGCCGCACCTACACCATCCAGACTGCAGACCCGCTCCTAACAGAGGAGGGAGAGCAGAAGATCCGACGCTCCCCAGGTTTCCGTAACGTCAAGTTGGACTAGAACTGTTCCCCATTGGAGGTTTGGGCTCCCATTCCCATCATGTCATCCTCTGGAACCCTTTCTCCATTGACCAGACAAGCCTTTGAAGATGCAGGTGGTTGTGGCAAATGTATAGATCTATGTGGGAATGACGTAAGTGAGGGCAGTACATTTTCTCCAGAGCACGTTGAGGAAATTTGACAAATGTTTGCCTGTGTTTTCTTGAAAATGGGTCCATGATGTAAAACTAAATTGTGATTACTTTAGTGCTGTGGAAATATTATCTGTCTGTAATTTAAAGTAGACAGAACATTTAAGTTTATGTTGTCTTTCACACTTCACAGTCCAATGAAAACGGATCGAGTACAAGCATGATGAAACAGTAGAGTGGAGTCCCTTCTGTAGAATTCTCACATTCATGACTCTGATATTACTTATGTTTTTACAAGATTAATATTTTATAAAAATATATATATTTGTCATGGGCTGTAGTCATACTTGTCTGTTTTGCATTTCCAGCTGTCAGGATAAGATTACATGATGCCTTTGACGTTTAATATGCCGCCTCCAGCCAAATATATCATTGCTTTGAGAGCTAGCTCATTGAGCATAATGTTAATACTTGTGTTCATCTGTCCACGACTCTTTACATATGTCATTTTATGCCGACATTAAGCCACCCCTGTATTTGAGGCACTCTGCAGTCATTCACAAGATTTCTCCATGTGTTTTTCACTGTGAAGCATTTACCAGCATTGAGTCGGGGGCATTGATTCCATATGACATCACCAGCTGTCCATAAGTGCTAGCTACTTAGTCTGTGACATTCACAGAGGCATCAACAGGAACGTTTCATGCTGGAGAAATAACACCTGTAGCCAACGACTATGTGGGAAGTTTGCAGTTGGTGGTGTGCATTAGTTGTGACTTGCTTGGCTTGTGCATGCAATAGTCTTAGTCACTCTGTGATGATCTTTTCTGCTTGATGATCCCATCAGTGTGATCAGAGCATATCATGGTTTTGGGCAGCTATTAGTTTGCCAGTGCACCCTGCTTTGGAGTTGCTCTATTTATTTATTTGCCTTTATACAGCATTTCTTAAGAGCTTATGCCACATACTTGTAAGTAGATTAGATATGTGGATTCCTCAGCATTGAATGTAGGTTTGGATGACTTTTGGGGTATTGTTTACGCTTGTGTGTTTTTATATATGTACACAATTTATATATTTAAGATGCTATCCATTTGCTGCGTGTAATTGTTATTGCTTCTGCTTTTAATGTGTACTTTTAATAGTCAAAGAGATTTTTGGTCACAATATGCTACTCTGCTTGCTGTTGACATTATGCAGAATGTATCTACCTTCAATCTTGGATTACAAGCACATTACATAGACTTATCCTCAAGATCTGATGAAAATGCAAAAAATATCTTCATATGTGACCCTCCATCACTAAATGAGTCGGTTGCGCAGTCGAGTCATTTTACGCAAACCGCCCACAAAGGAGGTTGGGATTTTGAAGTGGTCAACTTCAAAATTTTTGTTTATTTGGCTTCTCTGGTCCCTTCTTCATTGTATTAATAAGTTTTGTTTTTTAAATCAACATGTAAGAGTATGCTTTATGATTTTTTTTAATGTGGTGGTAAATCATTTACAAGAAAACATCTGCGAACCGATCAACATCAGGCATTTTCTCAAAGTTTCGTAGCCGCCACTGCCACAGATTGACGTGGGAATACCCTAGGCTGCCAACCAAAGCCAAATTTGATTCGCTGGTGGTTGTAGATCTCCTCTGGTTGGCTTGAAAGTGAGCTATTTTGAGACAACAATACATTGCTACAGCGGAATTCCCTTCTCTGATTGGCTGACAAAGCAAGGGAAGTAACTGGCACGACTCCAGTCATGCGATAAATGCAGATGAGAAGATTGAGCTTCAAGAGGTCATAGGTGACCCCGCACCACCAAACCAGTCTTAAGGTGGATTTTATCATTTTTGAGATGTTTATATTTTTGAATTCTACAGAGGTTCCTGATTAATTTGATACCACAACGAACCTGGTAGCTCAAAAATTGTGGAAGTTATAGCGAGTTGAAGTTGAAAACTTAGTCACGACTTGTTTTGAGAAAACGGACCTCAAAGTTTTGCATGCAATCCTCACACATTCTCCTTAGCAACAGGGTCTTAGAATTATCCAATCATCTTGATTTTTTGCACAGCAGAAGAAACGAAAGAAAGCGCGCGAAAGACCATGTGTTGAGGTTCTGCAAGGGTTACGTGTTGTTTTGCAGGGTCAAAATTGGTCGATTTTGGCAAATAAAAATGCTCTAAATTATCACAATTATAACTTTAATTAATTTTTTATGCACTTAAATACATTTTTAAGACATAAAACTTATACCATTTTATAGATTAATGTTTAGAGAATGCAATGAACCGAAAACCTCAATTTCGCACAGGCAGACCCCCACCACCTTCAGAGCTGTGTAGCGCTGTTTCGATGATTGCGAGTTAAGACTGGTTTCCAGAAATGGGTCACATAGAAGAATATTTCATTCCTAGTTCTCGAATAATTGACCCCGATATCTTGGACGATCAAAATTCCGAGAGCGAGTCAGAAGCGAGTGCGATCGAGGCCTTGGATTCCGAAGACAGTGACTGGTGGGCCCTGTGAAGGGGTGGGATGGTGAGCTTTTGTTAGTGACCCCTATCCCTGTTAGGCAGCACATACTCTGTCTTAACTTAGTGAAATAGATGGATGGATGGATATTGTTTTACGGCCTATCAGCCTTTGTAGGCTATGTAAGGCCATTAAGCACGAAAATCACTAGAATAGTTTACAGTAAACGCAAATCAAGTGACCGTGTCCTAGTTATTCGCCTCTTATGAATCATGTAGGGAGACAGGGTGGTCACTTAGTGAAAAGAAAAAGAAAGAAAAGATAGCAAAGAGATGCATCACAAGAAGTGAACATTGAAAAACCATCTGAAAGTCAATGACAGTGAAAAGCTTTTACTTTCATATGGTAACATATGAAGACTAGGAAAAAAAAGAAAGAATATAGGGACAGAAAAAAGAAAGAAAGAAGTATTTGAAATAGATATTGCTTTTGTCTGTTTTTACACTTTCTATTTGAGTCAAGGTTTGGAGATATGATGAATCCTGCTCATCTTTGCTATATTCTGCTTGCTGATACTCCAAACCTTCCTCATGCACTGCTCGGTAGGTGACAGGTCTGCATTTGAAATGCCATATTAAATGGAAAAATCAAGAAAATGCTAATAAACTTGGCAGGATACTTGCCCATACACTGCTTTATCTCTGTGGCAAATTTCATGAGTCTAGAATAAGGGTTGCTAAGGAGAAAAGGGGAATAATGTCTGTAAACTTGAAACGTGTTTTTCTCAAAAAAGGTATTTTTAATGTGTCTATCTTCAGTCATGTGAAATCGTGTAGGGTAGTCATATTTTCATGATTCTTGCACCATTGAAAAACTTGTGTACTTTAAAAAAAAAACACAGATCTCAAAATGCAACGCGTGACCCATTTTGTGATGGAGGGTAACATATTAGGTAAGCTGGAAAAGAAGTGCAGTAGACATCAATAAAACTGAATAAACAAAGTGATCAAAACAACTGATTTCACCACAGCTGAAGAGAACAAAGTTTGGTTGGAAGTGGAACAACAGCTTGTGGTGTGAAGATGAAAGAGGAAGTGAATTAGCTTCCCATTAACTATCCATAGAAACATCAGGAAAGGTTTGCCAAAAAGTTCTCAACATTCAAAAGTCTTGCCTACTCCCATGCTTTTACCAGTACCTGTTCTGTTGAAATGCTTTCTTCAGCAGCGTGCAAAATCTCCACTTATTACCACCTCATTTTCAAGGATCACCCATTTGACTTGGGCCCCAATAAACTTTGCTTTTCCACCTGCATTTTTCTAACATTTTTTTTTTCTCTCTCTCTGTTTTGTGTGTGTGTGTTTAGTTGTTTTCTTCCTTGGTCATCTGTCCTAAAAGTGCCTTGACTGTCCCAATCAAATGGCTGCATAATAGCTTGTCAATCACAAAGGGCCCCACCCACACCCCCTTTTTTTTACTTCTCAATGTTCAGTGATTTTCTTTTCTTCTGTCTACCTGCCTCTCTCTCTCTCTCTCTCTCTCTCTCTCTCTCTCTCTCTCTCTCTCTCTCTCTCCCTCTCTCTCCCTCCCTCCCTCCCTCCCTCCCTCCCATTTTCAGCTCTTTCCAGAAGCATTAAGCATCCTTGAACAGGATTGCTTTGGAACATTTTTGCTTCTTCCAGACAATATGACAGACAATGACAAGAAATAGAAGCTTCTAGACTGGAGAGAGTGGAGGAGAAAGAGTGAGGTAGACAGATGAGAGGCGAGACACCCCCAATAGTGATAAGACTTGAAGGCTGTCATTATATGATGGCTGATAACTGCTAGTTAAGTTTTAGTTTTGCACGACATGTACTTGAGGGATTTCAGTTTATCCAGTCTGGCAGAATTCAAGTTTGCATGCTTCAATTCACTTAGGGAGAAAACACACACATATACAGAGCATAAACACACTTAAATCCATTTTACATTCATATGTAAGAAACATAAGAATACAGATACTGGGACCAAACTGATTTTTAAAAAAGTGTTGTCTGTAGTGTAAGATTTATGAAGTGCCTGTTGCTTTACTCTTTAAGCTGAGGGTGATCTGTATTCCACCATCACTATCCTACTGCCTTTGTGTTGTCATGATGTAGAGTGATGATGATTCTCATATGCAAACATTTTGCCCATTTCATCCTCAGCCATGGTTGTGAGAACTGGTGTGGCAGCACTGTTGATGCTGCAGACCTTGTAGAAAGGTGCAGCATCAATGTCCTCTTTTTGTGGTGTTTCCATCACCTCTAGGGCAAAGCATAAAATCATTGTCTTTGTAAAGTGGCAACACTCTTGAGAATTAAGCAGTTACTCATGCGTCGACAAAATGAATTGTGCAGTATGGACTGATGACTAGATGCAAAGCCACACCAGTGCACAGTTGATCTTATCAACACTGTCTGTTTTGAGTGAAAGAACACTGCATTGCAAATATATAATAATTGTCACATCAAGATATCAGCTGGTGCTGGTGAGAGTGCATATTTGGCTCATCATTGTCTAGTGTCATCATTATCTGCATAACACGTTTACCAAAGGCAGCATGGCAGTGGATGGAGAAGTATTCAGTGTATTTTTCCAACCATCCCATATGGCAGCATTGTTAGTTATGTCGTGTTTCTCAAATTCTACCATCCATAACCATAATCTCTCTCCAGTGACTACGATCAATACCTTCATACATGTACTTGTTACATTTGTAATGACAAAACAGATCTATCTACCAGAGGCGACTACAAATGCTGCATACAATTTCCATTGTGTGCCCCCATGAACATCAATGAGTAACCTCCCAGTGCAATCCTGATGACATTCTCAATTTGAAGTGCATCCACTCCTATCTGTGCATCTTGGACGGACTGACAGGATACAGTAGTCACAACATCCAGCAGAGCTAGGTCCATTCCTGGCTGGTGGGATTATCTCAGACCTGACACTTCCTATTGGACTGATATGTCATCCAGACACTGGGAATTTTTCATGCCATGATTCACTGTCATTGCTCGTTTGTGAGCATTTGCGACTAGTTTTGTTGCATAGTTCACTGGCATTAAGTACTTCCTCGGGAAGATTATTTTAGGATGCGTGCCAATTGCATGTTTTATTCAGTGTTGTGCATTTTTACCATCCATAACTGCATAACATATTCAGTTCTGTCACATCTTCTTATATATAATGTTCAAAATAAAAGTTATGGGAAACTCCTGAGTGGTTATATGACTTTTCAAATGAATGTTGTGGAAAATACTCATGAAGCAAGAGCATAGTCTGAGGGTACCAAGACTTGGCCAAATGCGATTGTTGTCACGCATGTAGCCACCAGAGTGACATTAACACTTTCCAAGGCGTGGCTCGCATGGTGGCTGTGCATGGTAGCTGTGTGTGGTAGCTGACAGAGAGCCAAAGTCTGCTTCTTTCCTCACATCAGTGGAGGCTGGAGCAGTTTTGGTGGATCAGTTCCAGATCGTGCCATTCAGGCTGGAGGTCCTGACACTGGCCAGGGACTGCTGTGCAGACAGGAAGTCAGCTGATGCAAGTTTTTCATTAGTGCTCTAGTGACTTGAGGTCAGTGTGTGAAAAGCTTGCGTGACTTGTAAGGTTTTTCACCGCACACAGTGAGGTGAAAAACTCAAGACATGGACCTTCAAGAAGCAACCCCCTTCACACAGTGCCCATGTGTCCCCAATGGAAGAGAGACAAACATTCTGATGAAAATTTGATTTTTAATGACGTTACCACAGACAAAATGTGACATACATGTATCAAATCAAAGATACAAGTGTGAAATTCAACGACTCAATCATGCACATAAAATAATTTACAACAAATGGGAACTTCAAAAACAAGATTCTTACAAGAAACTGGATGAAACCCTGAAACGCATATAAATGGAAACAAACAGTAGGACTGAATACACCAGTACCTATGCCAACAATGTGCCATATGTACAAAGGTCAGTTCAGCGAGAAGCTGATGGGGGAAGTACAATTAGCTGTCTAGGGACATCACTGTAGTGGTTGTACTTGCATTATGGGCTATTATCCACTTCCACACCATCCCATGCATCAATCATCTGTCCATATCTATATCCACTTTAAAACCTCTTACTTCACCCCTGTATTTAGGGAACCATTGAAAATCTTTCTATTTAAAAAATCACAAAAGAGCCACTGAAGATCCCTCTGTTCAGACATTCATCGAATGGCTTTCAGTGTGACATAGCAAAAAGCAACATACTGAAGCATGGACCTCAAGCAACAAGTAGAGGCATTCGGCTGGGTTGGCAAATTACCTGCATGGTGCACAGAGTCAACATGGCTATCCTAAAGCAATAGGATGTCTCACCATGTTTTCAGCTGTTTGATGAAAAGCAGAACCAGCAGGGAGCAAATTTTTTAAATATCAATTATCTGCAAGAAGCACACAATTTTAAATGTTTTAGAAGAGAAGCTTTCAGCATTAAGAATGGAAATGTGCACAGGAAAGAAAACCAGCATCCATCATTTAGTTACTTTTGGCTGGTACCAGTGTTAACCTTAAGAGTGACAAAAACCCTATGGTGATATTTCAGTCGATTGTTAATGGCTCCAAGGCCACCATCACATCTTCCTCTCTAAGGAAGTTGAATTGAATGATCCAACAGATAAGCAATGATCCTTCAACCTCAGTCATCAACATCAGTGCATTCATATTATGCCCAGCAAAACAAACTGCAGTACATTCTGAGATCACAGTGATATGATGCTCTGGAAGCTTAATCAATTCCAAACCTTCTTCTTTGTTTATGCCAAGTGCCACAAAAATGTTGCAGTACATTTTCATGGCATGAAAAGCAATCATGCTCAAGATAATTGCACATTAGCGGAGTGACTAGTGATTGCAAGAGAGTCACATGCAGAAAGCTGGGAGAACCAGCTGACATGGTGTGACAAAGTGCACATTATTGTTATGGGTTTGTCATGAAGACAGCTTGCTCTCCCACAGGCAGTGCAACCTGGACTTGGCACTACACAAGACCAGCTGAGCAGCAGCATGTGTAAAGAGAATGCATCCCAGGTCTTCATTTACAGCAAAGATCAGACAGCAAGCTTCAGAGAAGGTGGATGAAGATCTAAACCATGCCATGAACTATGCTGCTCCTGGCCATTCTCCCAAGAAAAAAAACTAGCGTACTAGGAGAGATGAACAATAGTAAAATCATCAACGATAGAAACTTACACATAACCTAGAGGACAAAAGAAAATGTCAGTACTCTTTCTGGTTCATGAATCGACACAAATTTAAAATACACTTTAATCTGCATACAATGGCAAAAGTAGATCTTCTACTTCTCAAATGCCTTCCTACTTGGAGACCAGTTTCGAGATGACATTGGTGGTCTACTGAAGATGGTCCACTGAAGATGGTCTACTGAAGATGGTCTACTGAAGATGGTCCACAGGCCCACACAACCTCTCATGTATGGCTTCTGGTGGTGGCAGTCTCTTGTCTCTCAGTGTGTAGCGATTTGGGCAGTTCTGGAGAAGATGGTCTACAAAAATAAGTAGATGAGACCTACACCAACACAACTACCTATGTTCCAAGATGCATAATCTACGTCACTACTTCACACTCGCAGCAGTCTGTGACTCACACGGAGGCAGAGCTTCTAGCAATCAGGAAAGGAAAGCACCACTTATTTTGGCAGACCTTGTCTGAAGTTCCATGCAATACTGTGTCCTATGAAGGCACGACTGCAACACCTCACCATGGCCAGTACCACAGCAGTGACTTTGACATGGGTCCACCTGTCACACAGTCAACAGTTCCTTGCTGACAAACACCTGTACTGCAATCTTTCATGACTCTCTTACAGACCCCGGCATATTGGACATGTGATAAGATGAAGGTAAGAGCCACACAATAAACACATCTTCTTTATTAGTCAATCTGCAATTATTTTATTTAAAAAAACAGTAAGTGTATTTAATATCTTAGAAAATTTCCAGTACTTGCCCATGGAGATGTCACTAAAATTTGGCTGTTCCTGATGCAGCTGTTAATTGTACTCACCACCAGTTTGAAATTGAGAGGCCAACACTGCACTGAAACGCCATGCTGCTCTGTTCTGCACTGTGCATGCTGTTTTTGCAACCTCAGCATCTCCTTTCCCCCTAAAACAAGTTTATCTTACACATCTCCTCCCACATATCATTCCTGGTAGCTCTACCCACTCAGTACTCAGTCGTGAAATGTGCACCAGCCAAAATTACACACACTTCAATGTCTGGAGTTCATTCAACATAATTGACCTCTTAGTATCAAAGGAGCAGATATGGATCACAACTTGTGATGACTGAACAATCCTCGATACTTCAGCAAAGTGAGACACCACCTGCGGAAGACCCAGACTTTAAGCACCAAGCAGCTGAATAAGTTCTTTTTAAAAGTCAGGCTACATGGGTACATAGCAACACTGGGGCACAATTGTATTCTCAATGACCAACTTAACATCAACTAGCAAATGCCACACATGTCAAATTAATTGGACAGAAATTATTAATATATTTATATAGCATTTGAAACTGAAAGAGCAAGTTTCAGTATTTGTTTCTTTCAACAGCAGTGTGCATTCATGGGGATTACTTTCCCAAGAGAAAGAAATGCATCGCCAGCAAGCTATTGCACAGCTGTCAGTCAAAGATCATGGAGGATGAAGGAAGCCAAGCAATGGTATCAACAGCAATTTGATTAGCATCACATAACATTTCCAGCTCTGCATAAACATCAAGCACACAGTCACAGAAAACTAGTGGCAACCTTGAAAAATGCAGTAATTTGGACCCCAAGTGGAAATGTTCTTCCTGCATCACCTGCACATCTACCACATTGAATGTAAGTGTCTCTCCCTCATACAGGAATCCACCCTCAAAACAATCATCCTTGACCACTAAATGAATCACAAATTATCAAACTACAGAAAAACTTATATTATGTCAGAGAATATATCAACAAGGGGGGGGGGGGGGGGGGGGGGGGAAGCTTAATATCTGCATGGAGGCCCTTAACATAATCCAAAAATGATTAAAATAAAGCAATAATTGAGCAGAGGAATCATGATTATGATTTATGGATATTGTTCAACTTTCCCTGTGACCCATTCCTCATCCAACAAACTGGCTTTAACTTCCATCTTGTTCCCACAAAATGTATTCCGCTTACTTGTCCTTGACTTATCATACACATACCAAAAAGGGGGTGGGGGTGGGGGTGGTGGGTGGGGGTGGGGAGAAGAATAATAAAACAGCATCTTCTTTTCATTGTACATGAATCAAAGCACACTGTGCTCAACCTGCCCTGTCCTTGATGAGGAAACTCCAACAAGTCCTTTCTCTGTTGCTTGCTTGGAGATATGTAGTCACACTGCTTTATGCTCCACTTCCATAGCACAGCAATTGGCACATTCTATGGAAAACACAGATTCAGCAGCTTCCATGGAAAAAGTCCCTCATACTTTCTACAGATGCTTTTTTTCTGGGCACCTCTGCAGCATGTCCACTATCAAGCCTGCAGTGCCAACACTGCAGTCCATTCACTCACACTGTGCTGACTTCCCAGCTCTCTGTTTGCAAATATGGAAAGACAAGGGGGGGTGGGGGTGGGGGGGGGGGGGGGGGGGGTGGAGGAGGGAGGAGATGGAGATTAGTCTTTGCCTTGACATGACTTGGCTGATCATCTTGGACAAGACTACAAATAGCAGCACCCACAGTCTGTCCGTAAACTGATTGCTGTCCCTGGTTCTGGTGGGCACACATGGAACAGACACTTTATTTTGAAAACAACTGCAGACCTGCCGCTGTGCAGACCATTGCTGACGGACAAGGTCTATCCCAAACCACTGCTGACACACACAAGGTTTAAGGCCAGACTACTTTCAGCAGACAGGGTCAAGGGCAGACCACTGCAGACGGTCACTGTGAGGACCACTTGCACTCCACAGGGTGCAGGAGGGTGATGTGCTCAGCCCCCTTCAGTGGGACAGGGTGGCGGGTGTAGTAGTCAATCATCTCTGGGATGGTGGGGAAGGCCCGGCTATTCTCTCCCAGAATGAAAGTTCCATCCATCCTGGGAGCAATTCTAAGATGGATGTTCTGTCGAGGGTTTCTGATGAAAAATAAAAATTCTTATTTTGTGATAACATTTCACACATTCTCCATCCCAGAAATGTATAATCTAATAACAACAAAACATTTTCAATTCTACTATAAGAATCAACTCATCATCAGTCAAATTAGTTATTATTCCATTTGCATGTTAATCTCAGCAGTGCTGACAACTGCTGCAGACACTCTCACAAGCAGTACACCAAGCTAACAGTAGCAACTATCATCATTAACATGACAAGGACATTTACTTTGCTTTGCAGAGTCTGTTTCATAGACTCATACCGTGGCAATGGGATATAAGTGAAGAGATGTTTGCTCTTACATTGTGATTTTTTCACCCACCAAAGTATAAAGCACACTCTAACCAGTGTGCCCTGGGAAAACCCTAGAATCTAGCCTCTAGGCAGCTACAATGTAGATTTTAGAACGTCAGCATGCATTTTCCAGCAGTGAGACAAGTGTGTCAGTCAAGCTTTCCTGAATGACCTGAGACAAAAAGCATTGCAACCACACCACAGCACTGGCCTGGAGAAGCAACAAGCACTTTCAACACCTAGGGCAGGCAGCAAAGTGATGCTGTCTCACCACCCACAGATCCTATGAAATTCTCTACATCTGTTTGGAGACAATGCTTTTAAAGTCACATTTACAAATGTGAAATTTTTCCAACAGCAAAGTTAAGAGATGACAAAGAACCAGAAAATAACATTAGACTGGTTGATAAACAACTTTGGCCAAGAGTTGAGTCAGCCATCATCACACACATCAATCAAGGCCTCTGAAGGCTGTTGGACATTAGGGAAAGAAAGCAGGGCAGACTGCCAGTCTACCACATTCTGGCTATATTCATCTCAAAGGTTTCATCACATATGCATAACATTTTCCTCTCTCTCTCTCTCTCTCTCTCTCTCTCTCTCTCTCTCTCTCTCTCTCTCTCTCTCTCTCTCTCTCTCTCTCTCTCTCTCTCTCTCTCACACACACACACACACACACACACACACACACACACACACACACACACACATGGGCATGTGCAGCGACACACACACACATATGCACACATATATGCACACACATATGCACAAACACACACACACACACACAATGCAGACACACACACATCCACACACATGCATACATGCACACTCACACACACACACACACACACATGCATGCACACACATATACACATTTCCACACACATGTGCACACACACACACACACACACACACATGTATATACACACTTGCATGCAAAACACATGAATGTGCACACACACACTCACAAACACCCACGCACACATATGCAGCACACACACATGCATACACCTGCACACATACACACATGCTCGCACACATACACACACACACATGCACACACACACACACATGCATACATACATACACATGCCTGCACACACACAAACACATACACATATGCACACATACACATATGCACAAACACGCATACACACACATACATACACAGACACATGCACACACACACACATATGCACACACATATGCACACACATATGCACACACATGCATACATACATACACATGCCTGCACACACACACACACACACAACAAACACATACACATATGCACACATACACATACACATATGCACAAACACGCATACACACACATACATACATACACACACACACACACACACACACACATACATACACACACACACACACACACACACACACACACACACAAACACACATACATACACACAAGGCAGGGGCCTTACTTGATGGACAGGGAGTACTGGCCTCGCTCTGTCTCACTCTCCCGCACCAGGAAGCTGCCCTCTTTGCTGACGCGAAGCATGGTCTCCGCATTGGCTCTTGATATGTTGCCATGGAACCAGCTGTCACAAAGACAGGCATGTCTTTGAAATGCACTTGACAGATAAGGACACAGGGGAAAGTCATGCTAATGCAGGTTGCAGATTGAGTTTTTGCCTTGTGTGTGAACTAACCCAGGCTGCAATCATTGGACTACAAGAGAAAACCAGGCCTTCTGTGTTACTAAACACAATATTATCAATATCAGCAGACAGAAATGCATATATTTTATGAGTAATTGTTCAATGGTATTACAGAAGACTTTTTGAGCATTAACTGTACTGCTGAATGCCTGTGACCACGCAGTTCAAAGGAGTTATTAAAGGGAGAGTGCTAAGTTAACTCTTAACGTCCTGTACCGCTCCAACACCGCTCCTGAGTCTATATCCTATGCCCCTTGTAACCGCTCGTGATTCACCACATCAACAGCAAGGGAGATTCTGGCGAGAAGCTCTCTAGGCACTGAAGGAAATTACTGCGCAACTTCCATTTGGTTAGTGCGTCTCTGAGAATTTTTTTAACGGATTTTGATAAGGTTCTACCAAGTTATTTGGCTTTTTCGCCAAAAGAAATTCTGGACGTTCTCCGTTGCGAAGATGACGGACAGAAATTCAGACTGGTACAGGTAGTGATTCGTTTTTTTATCCCTCCAGGTTTACTGGAGGTCCTACAGACTTTATTAGTCTGTCTGTGGGTCTGTGTGTCTGTCCCGTCTCCACGGCCTATATCTCAAAAACTACTGGACGGATTTCCTTGAGATTTTGCACACTGACTGGAAGTTAGGTCCCATTCAATATTATCAACTTTTCAGAATCGAGGTTTTAAAAGAAAGTGACTTTTTTACATTTTGGTGTTTCAATGAAAACAATTCAACAGACTCCATTTTGCAAAATCTGTGACGTCATCATTTGACGTCGTATAACGTGACGTCATTTGCGAGTAGAATTTTCAGGATAATGGATTTCGTACACTCAAAGCACCTCCCTCCATAGTCAATAGATGTGAGAGCCTAATCGAGTCAAACTCTTTTCCTACGTTCACAAAACAGCATTTGGCTTCTTTGTATTATGAACGTCTACCAGCAGACGCAAAAAAGCGATACTACGCTGTGTTGGCGTCAAATTCATTCCATTTGTGAAACCGGTAAAGTATATGTACCATCTAGATCGTTGCCTTCGCTGGTTAAAAGCTTGGAATGAGGGTGAAAAGGGCACGATTCTAACGCACTTTAGCCAGGCACTCTCCAGCCATGAAAATAGACGCCGACACGTGACCCAGATTCTCGCACTCAGCTGCGTGATTCGGGTGTAATACTGCCAATAAACATCGTTAAGCTTAAGATTACACCCGAATCACACGGACCGTTAAGGTGCATGGAGTACAGTACCGGTCAAAAGTCACAACGACCACCGACACCGACCATTTCAGCCTTCTTCAGGATGCGTTAGAATCGTGCCGTTGTCGTGGTGGAATCGCCTAGCAAACTAACTGAATGTCGACACAATCACTCGGCACTGTTGCACATTTGCAGTCAACGTAAGATCTCGTACGACGATTTGATTCAAGGCCTAGTGCTAATTGTTTTGATGGTCTGGTCTCAGTGTCACAAAAATATGATGATTTAATCAATCCCTGTCCCGGAAATGTTGGGGACAACGACCATTAATTTTCAGCGTAATGACATCGAGTCAAACAGAGTTATCTATCCTACTTCAGCAAAACGCTTCGATGTTGAACCTCTACCAGCAGACGCCAAAATGCGATACTACGAGAAGAATATTGACGTTGATGGGTTAGATCCGTATGAAATACCAAACAGTTCATGCTATCATCCATTTTTCTACAATTTACAGTGCAAAATACGAACCACGGGGGTTTATGACAAGGTCGTTATAAATGCTTCATATACCTACAAGTTTTCAATGGCACAGTTGGTAGAGTATTGGGCTCTTGGTCATGCATGACCAGGTTCGATTCTGTGCTGAAACTTTTTTTTCTTCTCTTTTTTCGAGGGGTTGTGGGTTCGAACCCGACCTGGTTTTTTGTGTTTGTGTGTGTGTGCGTTTTTTCCTCCTCTTTTCTCGAGAGGTTGCGGGTTCGAACCCGATCTTCTTTTTTTCTCTCCAAAACCTGGAGGTTCAGCGCCAGCGGTTTTTATCAAAATAGTTCAATCTAAAAATGTTAGACTCACAAGATTCTGATCAGAGTTTCCCGTATCCACACAAGTGATTTATCAGACTTCCATTAGTAAATTATACCTACTTCGCCATTAGATGATGATTGCAGCGATGCAAAATGGTCAGACACTGTTGAGAAGTTTGCCAACAATCCTTTCATAGAAGCAGTTTGTTCACTAGTACCACTCGGACTTGAAGAAGAACTAGTAGCTTAAGGGTGTTTTTCATACAATATTTGAGGATATTTTCAGGAATACAAAAGCATACTTGAAAATACCAACTCCGGAGAAAAAAAAGTGGTATACAAATTTTTTTTGACTTTCTGGATGAAAGAAACACCCTAAATCACATGACCTTTTTTTTCCTTCAGTGTTGACAGTGAGCTCACAAATCAGCTTCTAACACGAAAGTTTCACATTTCTATTTCAATAAAGGAGAAGAGGAGAATTCATTTCAAACCAAATATGCAATCTCAACACATTTTCATAACTATTTTGCTTCTGAAAAAGCACATTTCCTTTAATATATCATGTCCCATACCATCATTCTCTGTCCCATAGTACTTTTCTTATTTTGTCATTAACTGCCCATGAAGGGATGTGCTGGCTTTTGAAAATTCCTACTTATGTTCATTGCTCTAATTTCAGTGATTATGCAATCAACTCATAGCAGAGATGCAACTATCTGTTCAAGCAAAAAGCTTCACCTTGGTCTATACCAGATGGGGATCTATGTTTACTTTATTTCCATTGCAAAACTCGATCAAACTTGACAGCGTTGCAAATGGAGTCCAACACCAATCTAAACTTCACAGAATGCATGTGTGCTCAGGCAGAAATTCAGGGCCTCATTTTTTCAAGCGTCCACACATCAACCTTAGCAGATTGGCATTCTAGCAAATAAGACATCTCTTCTGATGAAGTAAGTTCCAGTGAAAATGGACATATGAAGGGCAACTAGCACATTCATATAAACCATGACACCTATCCCTGGCTCATAACAATTGCCCATTTGGATGCACAACAGGACAAAACCACAAACAGCTTTCAGGAAACAACACCTCCATTTTCTTTCTTTTCATTAGCATTCAGTGCTCCAAGATTCGTCATAGTGGTTTTGGCGGAGGAGAGAGAACTTCCAAACCCCGAGTGCAGCATGACTGCATCAACAAGGTGTGGCCAAAACTCTTGCCACTCACTTCTGGTGCTCCAAAGGCAGCATGGGGTCTATGGGCTGGCCAATGGTGCAGGACAACTGGCTCTTCAGGGAAGCCATTGAATTTGCAGGCAGAGAGTTTCCAACTGAAAGTACAGACTCATGCTGTGAAAAACAGCATATGGGAACTGCTACAACAGACTTCTATTCAGTACCAGCAGCATGCAATTCAGTCCTTTCATTGAATGAAATATCTGCAAGCCATGATGTACAAATTCATTGGGCCAGTGTAAATGTTATGGTATTTTTGTTATCAAAAAGCTTAAATGATTATAAATCTTCACACAATTAAACTAAATGTCCATATCAGAAATACCTGAAGCATTAAAAAAATACATACATTATTTTATACCTCTGGCTGCAAGTAGAATTGCTGTATTCACATTACTGTATTCACAATACTGTATTCACAATACTGATTGCATACTTTGTTTCTTATCAAGTCCCCCCCAAAAAAGCTGTGGCTAGGATAACATGACCACACAAAAAAAGGGTTGATGGCTCGGCCTGAATTTTTATCCTTTCTTTTTTTAAATAAACATAAACTACTTTCTTTCACTGAGAACGTCTTTATAAAATTTAAATAGTGAATTTCCTGAGAGCTCATAGGTTGAGAAGGTAGAACGGCACAAAGTTTGTTGTTTACCATCCATTTCTTTCTTTTCATTTTCTTTTCTTTTTCATAATGGGGGGGGGGGGGGGGGTTTAGGGTTCAGAAAAAAATAGGGTCAGTCATATTACTTTAACCACAACTATTGTGTGTGTGTGTGTCCTAATCTTAATGCATCTACCATCAAAGTAAACAAAACTAGAGCAACTGCCAGCCACACAAACAACATTGCAAACATCTAAATATGACATGAGCCAAATTTACAGTCCTACCACACACACACAGGAAGTAATACATGAAAGAGCAAACACAGCACACTTACAGCTGCAGGCATGGCGAAAGTCGCTACCAATTCTGGAGCGGGAGCCCTGCATATCCCAGTCCTCCTTCTCTGAGACGCGGGAGCGGCCACTGCCAATGCTGAGCTGGGGGGAGGAAGTCTGGCCACCCACATTGCCACTCTGCCATCCTGAGCTGAAGTGAGTTGCCTGGAGCCGTGCAGCCAGCTCACGTTGCTTTTCTGCGCTGTCCCAAGGCTCTGAGTAGAGGTCTGCCTGTGTGGAGCCTGGCTGACCTGGGCCTGGAGTGCCCACACTGCCCCAGCTCCCATTAGGGGAGGGCCCCTTCAGGTGTCCTGCCACCCCAATGGCAGGGGGTGACCCCCTGCCCACACTGCTACCAGTGGGGGAGGCTCCACTCACCACACCACCCATACTTCCTGCCCCTGGAGAAGGTCCCCGAGCTCCAGGGCCACTACTGCTTGTGGGGGAAGATGTCCAGTTGCTGGCCCCCGGCGAAGGTCCCCTGCCCAACCCTGGGGAGGGACCACGGCCCACTGCTCCAGTAGTACTGCGGTGATGGGCAGCCATCACCTTCTCCTCCAGCTGCCTCTGACGCTCTGCTGAGTCCCAAGCCTCTTCGTAGGTATTTGAGGAGGAGGAGCTCTGGCTGCGTGGGAAGGGACGTTGGGCCCCAGCACCAGAGGATGGGGAGTCATCTGAAGGTGTAGAGGACACAGGGGAGGACATCTGTCGAGTGAACATCATTTGTAGCTGCCTTTGCCTCTCGGGACTGTCCCAAGCCTCCTCATAGGTTGGAGGCTGACTTCGAGCCTGTGCTGTCCGGTCAACACTTCCCCCTCCCATCATGCCACCAATTAGAGCTCCTTGGTGCCTCATCAGCCTCTGCTGTAGCTGCTCTTGCTGCTGCCGACTGTCCCAAGGGTCACTGTAGATGGCTGGCTTTACAGCCCCAGTTTGGGAGGGACTTGAGGGTGAGGGTCCTGACTTGGCCATGTCTGGATGACTGTCTACACTTGCTGCCTTCACCAGCCGATGCTTTGGGGACTCTACAGAATTCCTGGATTTGAGAGACAAGTTTTCTATCACAGATTTTGTGGTACTTCCTGATGGCGGGGCCACTACAGGCTCGAGCTCTAGACTTTCAGGGGAGAACTCAGATGGCCGACAAATCTCAGGCACATGGTGTTTGCTGTCTTCGTCATTCTCAGCAGTTGGTGGAGAGTCATACAGTGGTTCAGGTGGCAGAGAACGAGCCACGTCATAGACATTGTCCAGGGGGGAGGAGTTGGGGGGAGGGGGGGGAGGAATTGAGGGGGGGCCCCTGACCTTGGGTGACCGCCTCCTGTCCTGGTCTGCCTGGATCTCTGCAGCAGCAAAATACAAAGTGCCAGTCATAAGGTAGGCTGTGGCCCTGCAATGTACTCACTCTCTCTCTCTATCTCTCTCTCTCTCTCTCTCTCTCTCTCTCTCTCTCTCTCTCTCTCTCTCTCTCTCTCTCTCTCTCTCTCTCTCTCTCTCTCTCTCTCTCTCTCTCTCTCTCTCTCTCTCTCTCTCTCTCTCTCTCTCTCTCTCTCTCTCTCTCTCTCTCTCTCTCTCTCTCTCTCTCCCACTTTCTCCATTGTGCAGGGTGATGATTATGTCTAGCTGATGTAAATGAAAATAATGCATTTTGAATCAGAGGAGAAAAGATCAACTGACCAAGTTGGGAAAAAAAAAGTTGCCATGCCTTCACTCTTTCCTACAGAATGGAGTTGTAACTGCCTTCCCCGGCAGCCCCAACTTTCACAGCTTGTAAAGTCTGCCAATTCTGTAGGGAACATCTTTAACCTTTTACCAATCAGATAACAAAATGAAAGTCTTTAAACCAGCATGAAAATGGCAACGGTTTTAGAAGAGTTCTTCAGTTTTCCTTTTATTCCAAAGATATTAACCTCTCAACATTAAACACACAGAATTGGGAAACTTACATTCTAGGCCATGTTACAAAGCTTCTGTCTGTCAATTGCCAACGTGTATGCTAATGTTCTCCATGCAATACCAAAAAACTCCCCAAAATTTATATTAAAAAATTGCAAGTACAACATCTGTTACATAGTCTTGAAACTTCAAAGATGTGGCTCTCACAATGCATCCAATGGTAATAGATTTCACAATTTTTAGTGCTGTAGTATACATAGTTTCTTTTTTAAATGTACCAAATGAGAGCACAAAGTGTGAAGTCATTCACACCAACTAAAGAGAAAAGCTAACCATGCAAGAGTGGATCAGAGCCCATCATTACATAACAAAACCACAATACCAAGCTAAATACAGCAGGAAACCTTGACAAGCATCTGTAGAATGTGTCTGCTCCATATTATGCAATACTTCCTGAGCAGGGCAGATGGTGGGGACCAGTGAAACAGGGTCAGACAAAAGCAGGTCAGTGCAGACAGGAGGAGACTGGGTTGGAGAGCTGATGTAAAACCTGCTGTAAACCTGGGACTAAAGTTGCACCTTTTTCATATCAGTTGACCCTTCACCTTATGTTCTGGAGCACATTGTGGGTGTGAATATTTGTGTGACACTGAAGCTCTTTCCTAGCTTTTTTATGAGTAAAAATACTGTAACTTTTTCTTAATTTTACCATTATTCTCTTAATTTGTGCAAGAAGTTTAAGAGCATTGTTTTTTTTCATTCAGACAAGTTCCCAGTCATTGATTAAGTTAAGACCTCCTCACACATGGTGAGTTTTGTTGAAAGAACACAAAGAAAACCAGCAAAATGAGAACTGGGAGAAAATTTTTTAACTACAGATGAGGGCAACAGCCGGAAAATGAAACCGACACCCACATGGTGTGAACAACAATACCACCAGGTCACACTACAATAAGTGTGTTGGCAGATGTCTTTTCAACTTTCCCTGCAACATTGTGCTCATTGTGATTGCGGTAGTCCTTTCGATTTACAACTCCCAACTAACCAGTTCCCCACAAACAAAACGATAAAAATAACTTATGGTGAGATATTGCTTCCTAGATCCGTTATTAACCCTGCTCTCCACCAAGTCATTCAAAACAAGTGGTGTCTGATTTTCTATTAACTCGGTTGAGTCTGCTGAGCACCTAGTGATGACTACAGGTTTGTCATAATAAACTGCGCCCATTAGAATGATACAGTGATGTAGAACTGGACCAGGCAGGAAATCCTACAATTGATAGGTGAAGTAGAGGAAGCTATAGAAGTTTCAAATCAAGAGAGGCTAGGCCACCATTCGGACATTTGAAAGGACTCATGTCTACCCCTACATCACAAGCAGGAACCCATCTGATTGGCTGTTTGAGGGAGTATCCGACAGACATGAAAAAAAGCAAGTTCCTATTTGACCGACACTCTACAGAACACTGCTCTTGGGGCTAGCAAGCATGATGTTTCCCATGAAAACTGCATCACTGCCAGATAATTAGCATGTCTGTGCATGCCCAAAACATTTTTTGTGACTTGCAAGCACAAAATTTCACATGGAAACAACAGAGTTGCCAGAAATGAGTCCAGGTGTGAGGAGGCCTTTGGTTTCATTTTGGCTTGAACTTGGTTTGTGTACTACTCATATCGTCAAAATGTGCCTTATCTGCTGGTGCACATAATAAATGATTGTTTGCTGCTTTGTTTTTATCTTGGGGTGTGTCTTATATAAAGGTAGTATAAGATTTATGGCAATTATAGGGAAATGGGTGAAGAGAAATGTGAAGAAGATGGGAACACACGTGTGCATCATGTGTGTGAGAGAGAGCGAGAGAGAGAGAGAGAGAGAGAGAGAGAGAGAGAGAGAGAGAGAGAGAGAGAGAGAGAGAGAGAGAGAGAGAGAGAGAGGGAGAGATATATATATATATATATATATATATATGGTCAAGAGTACGCAGGTGCTGAGTACGCCGATTTCACTACCCTCCCTCAAATCAGAGCCTCTTTCTCCACACACTGTGAACTCACACAATCCAAACTTGTTTCATGTTGTTGACAAAAGATCGATGTTTCTGCACATGTGTTTGATGCTCAATAAATCTTCTTCAACTTTGATGTTTTTCATGTTTTGCGCGAAAAATTGAATGCTGTCAGTGAGAGAAAGTGTGACATGAAAATTGGTTGCGCTTTTCAAACGTAATTTGAACCTAGAATGAAAGTAAGTTACGACTAACTTGGTCGTGATACTGAAAAACTGACCCGATCCCTTTACGGTAACCTCACTTGAAAATACTTAACTTGTTACAATCTTTGTACATTTGGCATTATATTTGGGCGAGTCTTATCGCAACAGCGGCGTCAACAGAAAACGGTGCAATAAAATGGTAAAATGCAAGAACTGCAAAATCCGAAGCAGAAGACAAACTGGCTGCGTTCGATTCGTGACTTTTTGTCAATGGATTTTTTGAGAGAAAAAAGTCACAGGTAGTGATTCACATAGAAATAAACTGATTTGATCCTCGAAAGATGCAGTTGTGTAAAATTTTGTGTTACGATAAAAAAAACTATTAAAAAAAAAACGAAATAATGTTTCCGGTCAGACATCAGTTTCATGACGTACAGAATAGCGTAGCGTCTGTAAGCCGACGTTCACTTCGGCGTGACGTCACGTTCGGTACTTTCCGGCGATGGCACTACTTCCGGGGACAGCATTCGATCCGAGAAGGCGTGTGCAAATGGCGTTTGTTCACACAAACTGACAAAGCCTCGCAAAGACATCTTACCCAGTGCGAGTCATTGTCACGCACGCACGTGCGCATCACTGGTGACGTATGTGATAACAAAAACTTAATTGAAACTGCGTTTTTGCAAGAGCAACATACATATTCAGTGCTTTTCTCGGCAATGGGATCCCATAGTTGACTAACTCCAGCCTTTTAACACTGAAATAAGCTAACACCGCAATCACCGTTTCTTCTCGTATAGAATTTAGCAATTCAGTTAACCGAAGAAGTGAATTAAAATTTGAAGCTTGTGTAGTAGTGTAAAAAATTAATAATTATCAACTGCATGGATGATCTGGAAAACGGGCACGCATGATATATGCAGTTCTAAAATACGATTTACCGAGCATGACACACTCATAGCCACATACGTTTACTTGCAAATTAATTGAATACGCAGTACTAACCTTCACTGGTAAGGACAACACTTTTGAAAGCTACTTTAAGTACTTGTCAACTTGGTGATTTGAATCTCACCCGCATGAATTCTCCCTCCCGGTATCTCCAGGGCAGAGTTTGTTCTAATACAAGTAATAGTGCTATAAACTCTCTGGAGTGGAGAGTGAGCGGGGAGCTTTAATATTATATGGTGGAACGCGCGTCTTTAGTGCAGAGCGTTATCAAGCCGGGCAAAACCATAGATTAAATTATTTCTGTACTGCTGCTAAAATTGACAACACTAAAACGATTTGTTTACACGTGAATTACCAAAAACTTATTTATTATTCTACCATGAAGTTGTTTATTGAATTATATATACTTTTTCGTGTTCTCGATCTCAGACGAGTGTCCAGTTTTCTAGTGAATAAGACATGAAGTGGATACCAATTAAAATTAAACAGACTAAACACAGAACAGTCACAACTGCAGAGGGGTACGTATATAAATACGTCTTGTCATGACTGTACTGTCGATCTCTCGCAGACTCCCGCTCATCACACAATAATTAATATATTATAAACCATACCGAAATCATTCCTGTAGCTTAGCCTTATGTATGCAATAATGCATATCCGTCGCTTTACTCTTTAACCCTGTAGCTATATCCATAGTGTAAGCAACCGCGTTGTGAACAGCTGAAGGAATGAAAGAACGCCGAAAACGATCTTTTCGGCACGGAGGCATGATAAATCTTCCATTCAGTGTGATGCGGAGCTCCTAATTGCGATCTTTCGTAATAAAAACTCCCCTGCTGTTCCGTGTAATGAGCAGGGAGTGGATCTGGGTTCATTTCTGTAGGTGACGGTCCATTGCCACCAACGAAATGCTTTGAACAAATGAACTCTCTCCATCGTGCCTGGGAGCTGCTTGGCTTTACTTTGAAGTGTAGTCGCCCGCACAAATGCACCAATCGATTAAATTTCTCTGATTCAACAAGTGGGTCGGGCATCGTTATAAAAAATACTCCTTTCATGTGGTCTTTGTGCTTGTATCTTGAATCGCTGTTGCATTTCCCCAGGAGCAGTGTCGAACCATCTTGCAGCACAGTAATGGGAACGCACGCTAAAGGATGTCCCCGGATGTTGGTAGACGTCATTCGCTTATCTATTTTTAGATCGCGCCGTTCACGGCTTTTCCTGCAGACGCTACGCTATA
>JAWQFJ010004392.1:5000-15109 GCA_034096865.1 Theodoxus fluviatilis | reverse complement strand
AAAAGAGAGGAATTAGGAATACTGGAGCAGGGAGCGAGGCGTGTAGTACTATGGTGGGTGGCATGCTTGTAACAGGGGTGCTTTGTGGTAGAGGCAAAGACCTACAGGAAACTTGACGGTGGTGGAATGTTTGGGAGTTGAGGGTGTGTAGAAACTGAGCAAGGATTTAATGCATAGACGAACGTATTCAAAGAGTAGGAAACTAGGCGAGTTGATTGGAGAGATAGAATGAATAACCGAACGGATGAAGTTTACGGCTGATCAACCTCTGTGGACTATGTAAGGCCATTGACCACGAAAATCACTAGAGCAAGGGTAAGAGCAAGTTCAGTCTCGATTTCCCTCGTCATTTGCCTTCTAAGAATTGCCTAGAAAAACATGGTGGGTCTAGTCTTACCCCCAGCTCACATGGGGGTGGAGAGATAGAGTGGAAGTGTAACTAGAGGCTGGTAGATGGACAAAAATGTGATGAAAATGATGACGAAGAGGAGGAAAAGACCGAATTATGACTTGCCAAAAAATTGACGTTTGTGTCAATAAATGAGCGGAAAATCAGATGCGGGAGAAACATGACAATGTGGAATTACAGAAAAGTCGCGAAAGAGTGGGCGGATGACAAGGATGAGCAGAAGATTGAAAGAGGTAAGATGTGATAGACACTGAAGATGTTATGAACAATTTTCTCATGTTGATGAAACAGGAGCAAGTGGCTTTGAAATAGAGATAGAAATATAATTATATGCATATGTTAAAGGGAAAGACTGCATCACCGAAGGGGGTAGGGGGTGGGGAAGGAAGGAGGAGAGAGAGAGAGAGAGAGAGAGAGAGAGAGAGAGAGAGAGAGAGAAAGAGAGAGAGAGAGAGAGAGAGAGAGAGAGAGAGAGAGAGAGAGAGAGAGAGAGCAGAGACGAGGGAGAGAGAAGACGAAGTGGAGGGAGGAGGGGGAAGAGAAGGGGGAGGGAGGAGGGGGAAGAGGAGGGGAGAGGAGGGGGAAGGGGGAGGGAGAGGAGAGGAAGGGAGGGGGAGGCAGCCAGCAGAAAGGGCTAGACAGGTGGGCGTGCACATGTCGTGTGGCCAGGTAAGGACCCCGTGCCAAACGGCGGGAATTAACTGCGGTCGTGCTTGAAAGAAGCCGAGGAAGCCACAAGCCTGACGCACATGGACCAAGGGGACTCCTTCTAGTGAGAGGATAGTGTCTGGGTAGGGGTGGAGGGTGGAGTCTCGCATGGGTGCCTTTCTCTGTGGCCAGTCTGCTGGGGATGTGATGTGGTAATAGAGCATGTTGCCCCCAGGGCTCAGCTGCTTGGCTTGGTGGGAGTGAGAGAGAGAGAGAGAGAGAGAGAGAGAGAGAGAGAGAGAGAGAGAGAACGAACGAACTTTATTTTACAAGGGTAGTGAATTAGGCAGTAGTGCCTTTCTTACATTCAGCCCTTGAGGCAAAATATTCAAGTGCGGCGAGAGAGAGAGAGAGAGAGAGAGAGATGGGGGAGGAGCTGGGGGAGGAAGGGAAGAGAGTATGAGAGAAAGAGGGGGGGGGAGGGGAAGGGAGGGAGGGAGAGAGGGAGAGAGAGAGAGAGAGAGAGAGAGAGAGAGAGAGAGAGAGAGAGTCAGTCTAATTATCACAAGAATTATACATGTACAGTTTTTTAAGCATACTAAAATGGGTAGATAGTGTACCAGACAAGCAAAATTCAAATATAGAACTTGAAGTAACTACAATGACGTATATACATAAAACAATTTTCTAAACATCCAAATGTTAATAACAAATAACATACATGTAGGCCAAAGCCTTTTGATGTACACTCCCTTCCCTACTCCCCCACCCCCAATCAGCCGGAACCCCTCTAATAGTTCAGCCAGGGGTGGCCTGAAGTAAGCATATGTGAAAAATGGACAATATAGGATACACACTTAGCCGTTCCACTGTCTTGACGTCGGATGAAAGTGTGGAAAACTATGTCAGAGGATGATGTCTGAGAATATTTCGAATTTTGTCTTTGAACATAGGCAAAGACTTGATACATTTTATGTTATCAGGCAGTGTATTCCACAGAGCAGACAGGCAGGCAGACAGACAGACAGACAGATAGACAGACAGACATCAGACAGACAGACAGACAGACAGACAGACGGACGGACGGACGGAAGAAAGGACGGACGGACGGACAGAGAGACAGAAGCAGAGACAAAAGTAAGACTAAACAGTATAAAACACACAGAAGCAGAGTCTCATAGTTTTACCAGAAGGCGAGAGAAAGCTAAACCATGGTGGAAGCATGATCACTTCAGATTGTAGACGAGTTTGTGGCTTGTCAACCGACATTACCGATTTACTCCTGATGTGTGATAACCTCACCCCATGTAGTGCAACAGGTGACTTGGATTAGCGAAGCAAACCACTACGATATAATAAAACATACGCATTTACATTCCTCAAATAGGAGGTAACGCACAGTTTCCAAGACGAAAAGGAATCCCTTCTACTGATGGGCCACACTAGTGGACTCATCCGAGGAAAGGGGTGCAATGTTGGTCGTTTAGTTCACAATGATTTCCACACAGAATGACAGCGAAATTATCATGTGCTCGCTAGCTCACATACGCAATCATGGACGGTAATTCCGCCCACAGAATGATAATACAGTGTGAATAATTGACAAACTGGTGTACACAATGCGCTTTCAGCTGAATTGGATCACGATGAATATATTTGCTGCAGTCGTCAAGGCAATTCGGCTCTGTTTCAAGCATAAACGGTTATGCAAAAACGCAGCCAATCAGATGCCGTGGCTCGCTAGTGGAGCGAGGTCCGAACCCCTCTCCTCGGACGAGTCCACTAGTGTGGCCCATCAGTGGAAGGGATTCCGTCAAATCACCTTCACCACCAAACGAGACGATTTGACATGGTTTTCCTTTGTGATGCTTCAGATGATTTTGCAGCAAAATTCACTCTGTTTTTGTATTATTTCAGTGACATTGCCAGTAAAACCAGTCTTCTTGAATGGTTTGCAAGAAAATGCTGAAGAACCATTGCAGCCCTGAAATACTGTTAGTGAGACATCAAAACAGCACCGTTCTTTTTGTTATGCAAGAAAACTATTTCTGGCTCTTGTCGAGGCCACTGCGAAAACATTGAGAATAATGCCTTGCATTTACCACGTCGAGAAACATTCCTTTTTTAGGGCTGGGGTGTGTGGATAAACATTCCATTAAAAAGAAAAGGGGACTGGAGACTAAAAGAAGAAGAAAAAAATCACGAAACAACATAAACTACACTTGCTGACACTGACAATGTCATGGCGTCCTGCACTTCCTGCAGGCAATGCTGTAAATTACTATGCAAATTAGGTGCAAATAATGCGTCTCACCTCCGATATGGTCCCTGCCAACGATACACAAAGAACGGCTTTCACTGTTTCCGCAACTTACATTTATAACAAGTGTCGTTGCCTTCCTTTTGCGTAGAGAAGAAAAGGAAATGAATTTCATGCAACTCCTCGAACATTCTTCCTTTTCTCATTTTTTTTCTTTCTGTGCTAACACCCAGGCAGAATAAGTTTGCTAGGGGAAAACCCCGACATACAGCCAGCGATCTTCAGCAGATGAGCTTGAAACATTACATGAATGCGATACTCTAGGAGGAAAAGGATTTGATATGAAGACAGACGAAGATGAAAAAGATGAGGAAGAATGGGTGTGAGTGATGAAACAAGGAGAAGCATAAGGAACAGGAGCAAAAAGAAGAGGCGATAGATTAGTATAGAATTTTGAACAACATATGCACGGTGGAGCACAAAAACAAGCACGACAAGCATGCACAGTTGCAGGACTGGCAGCAGAAGAATAAGGAGCAAGTGGAGAGGGAGAAAATGAAAGATAGGGGATGGGTGGCTAGCTGGCTAGCTGGCTGGCTGGCTGGCTGGCTGGATGGATGGATGGATGGATGGATGAAGCTGTACGGCCTCTCAGCCTTTGTAGGCTATGTAAACCCAGTGATCACGAAATCACTCGGGCCAGTTAGAGTGAGAGCCAGTCCAGTCACCTTCTCTAGTTATTCGCCTGTATCGAATCGCGTAGGGAGACGCGGTGGGTCAATCCTTACGGGGGGAGGAGGTGGGGAAAGCAAGTGGAACGTGACCAGTGAGACAGAAAGTGAGTTCAAAGTTCAAACCAACGTAAGCAGAGCCTGTGGTAGCGGCAGCAGACTACGTCTATGTTGAAATCAATGAGCGCTGTAGCGCCATTTTTCACATTCTTCGTTTGTTGTCGAGGGCAAGAAAGCTCTGATCTTCGAAATCAGGATTCTAAAGCAATAATTGCCGGTGACCTTGAGGAGTAGAATCAGCAGACAAAGGTTTTCTTTAAAATTCGTTTCTACTCAAGGACAAACATGAATGGATGGATGAATGAATGAATGAATGAACGAACGAACGAACGAACGAACGAACGGATGGATGGATGGATGAATGAATGAATGAATGGATGAAGGATGGAAGGAAGGAAGGAACAAACAAAAACACACAAGCAATCAAACAAAAACAAACAGACGGACGGAAGGACGGACACAAAAAAACACGAACAAACGAACAAACGAACGAACGAATAATGAATGAATGTATGAATGAACGAACGAACGAACGAACGAACGAACGAACGGATGGATGGATGGATGAATGGATGGATGAATGAATGAATGAATGAATGACTGAATGAATGAACGAACGAACGAACGAACCAATGAATGAATGAATGAATGAAAAGATAAATGACTAGACAAAAATGAAACCGACAGCGCCAATTCCGACCCAAGCACCTTCTTCGGGCGTCCCAGACACAGGTGACGGGCAAGAAACGCACACCTCCGCTCCGCTCTTCCCGCTTGTTCCTTGCCCTGTGTGAGCTGCACCCCAAGAACTCCGCCCTTCCCGCTTGTTCCTTGCCCTGTGTGAGCTGCACCCCAAGAACTCCGCCCTTCCCACTTGTTCCTTGCGCTGTGTGAGTTGCACCCCAATAACTCCGCCCTTCCCGCTTGTTCCTTGCCCTGTGTGAGCTGCACCCCAAGAACTCCGCCCTTCCCGCTTGTTCCTTGCCCTGTGTGAGTTGCACCCCAAGAACTCCGCCCTTCCCGCTTGTTCCTTGCCCTGTGTGAGTTGCACCCCAAGAACTCCGCCCTTCCCGATTGTTCCTTGCCCTGTGTGAGCTGCACCCCAAGAACTCCGCCCTTCCCGCTTGTTCCTTGCCCTGTGTGAGTTGCACCCCAAGAACTCCGCCCTTCCCGCTTGTTCCTTGCCCTGTGTGAGTTGCACACCTCCGCTCCGCCCTTCCCGATTGTTCCTTGCCCTGTGTGAGTTGCACCCCAAGAACTCCGCCCTTCCCGCTTGTTCCTTGCCCTGTGTGAGCTGCACCGCAAGAACTCCGCCCTTCCCGCTTGTTCCTTGCACTGTGTGAGATGCACACCTCCGCTCCGCCCTTCCCGCTTGTTCCTTGCCCTGTGTGAGCTGCACCCCAAGAACTCCGCGCTTCCCGCTTGTTCCTTGCACTGTGTGAGATGCACACCTCCGCTCCGCCCTTCCCGATTGTTCCTTGCCCTGTGTGAGTTGCACCCCAAGAACTCCGCCCTTCCCGCTTGTTCCTTGCCCTGTGTGAGTTGCACCCCAAGAACTGCGCCCTTCCCGCTTGTTCCTTGCCCTGTGTGAGTTGCACACCTCCGCTCCGCCCTTCCCGCTTGTTCCTTGCCCTGTGTGAGTTGAACCACAAGAACTCCGCCCTTCCCGCTTGTTCCTTGCCCTGTGTGAGTTGCACCGCAAGAACTCCGCCCTTCCCGCTTGTTCCTTGCACTGTGTGAGCTGCACCCCAAGAACTCCGCCCTTCCCGCTTGTTCCTTGCCCTGTGTGAGCTGCACCCCAAGAACTCCGCCCTTCCCGCTTGTTCCTTGCCCTGTGTGAGCTGCACCCCAAGAACTCCGCCCTTCCCGCTTGTTCCTTGCCCTGTGTGAGTTGCACCCCAAGAACTCCGCCCTTCCCGCTTGTTCCTTGCCCTGTGTGAGCTGCACCCCAAGAAGATTCTTGAGTCGAAAATTTGCGCTGTCGATTTTAGTTCGTTTTTGACCTCGAATGCAAGTGACTTTTAAAGACAAATGTTGGGGCTAATTCTTCAAAATCAAGTGAATAATGAACAACAGCAAAGGTGAGGAGAGAAGGATAACTCTGAAAGACAGTAGATGGATGATCCAGGCGCCAGGGGCAACAAGAGCAGAAAGAAGCGGAGCGAGTGACTTCTACAACTTGCACAGTGAGAGATCCCCAACGAATCAGATAACGAGGAAACTCCCCAGCTGCGAACTTTGCTCTTTCTGCACGATCGCCCAGAACCTTTGAAAAATCATACATGGTTGATTTGAAAGTGACAGCAAGGGGCGGCCAGGGGACTACAGTTGGAGGAGGACAAAGGCACAGAGCCACAGAACACCCCCCCCCCCTCTTCTGAAAGGGGCTTACAGTCGAGACTCCCCTTGTTCCATTGGTCCCCTATCGCGAGCCAGCACAAAGGTCATGGAAGGGCTACAGCGCCCTCTGCTGGTGAGAGGTGACTAAACGGGGTTAACCCTGGCCTTCGAGTGCGCCTGTACCAAAGGGGGACAATTATTTGGAAAGATTGACAGACGTGGCATTGCTCTGTGTGGAGTGGTATGGTTTCACAGTCTTGTAATCCATACTCTACCAGCTGGCGGTGGAATTCTCATTACCATTTAGAGAATGACGGAGACTGTGATATGGCCGTGTGCAGCTTTTGTGAGGAGTTGTACCCAGCCACGTTAAAAAGTGCTATCATTGTAACGAATAAGTATTGATAATAGTGCGAACAGAACATCATAAGATCCTGGTACGGCTAGATTCATTGTTAAGAAAGTGCTTGGTCCACATTGAAAAATAAACAATAAAACAAAAGCCAAACATGTTTCAATACAACTGTCGAAAAAGGCCCGAGATGTGTTCTGCAGTGGCCAGTTTGGAATTTCACAACGACGAAATGAGTGCGCATGACCACCGTATATCTGTCTGTGTGTATGCGCTACTGTGAATATGCGTGTGCGGGCGGGCACTCGCGCGCGCGCGCGTGTGTGTATGCGTGCGAGTGAGAGAGAGAGAGAGAGAGAGAGAGAGAGAGAGAGAGAGAGACAAGGAGGGAGAGAGAAAGAGAGAGAGTAACAGGAATAGAAAGAGAGTAAGAGGAACAGAAAGAGAAACAAGAAGGGCAAAGCCCATATGACTCACATGCGTGACCTTGACCTTTACATTACTTTGACATTCAGGTGACCTTCGAGCTCAAGGTCAAACAACTACACCTAGCAATGACATCATACACTAAGAAATGCTTTACACATTTTCCTACCAAAACACATCTGACCTTGACCCAAGGTCAAGTTCATGCAACACAAAGCTGTTAATTCAAAACATAGGAAGCACAATGGTGCTTATAGGCACTTTCTACCATGAGATATGGTCACTTTTAGTGGTTCACAACCCCATTTTGGTCACATTTCATAAAGGGTCAAAGTGACCTTGACCTTGATGATATGTGACCAAATGTGTCTCATAATAAAAGTATAACATGTGCCCCGCATAATTATTCAGTTTGAAACAGTTATCTTCTATAGTTCAGGGTCAAGGTCACTTCAAAATATGAATACAATCCAACTTTGAAGAGCTCTTGTAACCTTGAAGCAAGGTCAATCAAACTGGTATCAAAAGATAGGGCTTACTTTGCCCTATATACCATATATAGGTCAGGTATCCAATCTCAAAAACGTTAGAGAAAATTGAGAAAATGTGAAAAATGGCCGTTTTTTAGACAACATTTATGGCCCCTGCGACCTTGACCTTGAAGCAGGTCAAGTCACTAGGTATGTTTTTTGAGGCCTTGTCATCATACACCATCATGCCACATTTGGTATTGATGGACTTAATAGTCTCCGAGAAAAATCCAACGTTAAAGTTTTCGGACGCCCGGACGCCCGGACGCCCGGACGCCCGGACGCCCGGACGCCCGGACGCCCGGACGGACGAAACGGGTGAGTACATAGACTCACTTTTGCTTCGCATGTAAGTAAAAAAATAAAAGTGTGGAGGGAGAGAAGGAGAGAGAGGGAGAGAGAGAGAGAGAGAGAGAGAGAGAGAGAGAGAGAGAAAGAGAGAGAGATAGAGAGAGAGACAGAGAGCAGGGTGGAGGAGAGACAGAGGCAAATAGACATAAAGAATGAATGAATGAATGAATAAATGAATGAATGAATGAATGAATGAATGAATGAATGAATGAATGAATAGATGTGTGTTTCTTAAAATGACCTAACAGCCTTGAAGAAGAAACAAGAAAGGCAAAGCCCATACGACTCACATGCTTGACTTTGACCTTTATATGACCTTGACCTTCAGGTGACCTTCAAGGTCAAGGTCAAACAACTAAACCTACCAATGACATCGTACACTAAGAAAGGCTTTACACATTTTTCCTACCAAAATACATGTGACCTTGACCCAAGGTCAAGGTCATCCAAGGTCATGCAACACAAAGATGTTAATTCAAGACATAGGAAGCACAATGGTGCTTATTGGCACTTTCTACCATGAGATATGGTCACTTTTAGTGGTTCACTACCCCATTTTGGTCACATTTCATAAGGGTCAAAGTGACCTTGACCTTGATGATATGTGACCAAATGTGTCTCATGATGAAAGTATAACATGTGCCCCACATAATTATTAAGTTTGAAACAGTTATCTTCCATAGTTCAGGGTCAAGGTCACTTCAAAATATGTATACAATCCAACTTTGAAGAGCTCCTGTGACCTTGACCTTGAAGCAAGGTCAACCAAACTGGTATCAAAAGATAGGGCTTACTTTGCCCTATATACCATATATAGGTGAGGTATCCAATCTCAAAAACTTCAGAGAAAATTGAGAAAATGTGAAAAATGACTGTTTTTTAGACAACATTTATGGCCCCTGCGACCTTGACCTTGAAGCAAGGTCAAGTCACTATGTATGTTTTTTGAGGCCTTGTCATCATACACCATCATACCACATTTGGTATTGATAGACTTAATAGTCTCCGAGAAAAATCCAACGTTAAAGTTTTCGGACGCCCGGACGCCCGGACGCCCGGACGCCCGGACGCCCGGACGCCCGGACGCAGACTCACTTTTGCTTCGCATGTGAGTCAAAAAATGAGCATGGAGGGAGAGAAGGAGAGAGGGAGAGAGAGAGAGAGAGAGAGAGAGAGAGAGAGAGAGAGAGAGAGAGAGAGAGAGAGAGAGAGCAGGGTGGAGGAGAGACAGAGGCAAATAGATATAAAGAATGAATGAATGAATGAATGAATGAATGAATGAATGAATGAATGAATGAATGAATGAATGAATGAATGAATGAATGAATGAATGAATGAATATATGTGTGTTTCTTAATTAATGAGAGTTAAAATGATCTAACAGCCTTGAAGAAGAAAAAAAGGAGCAAGCCAATGCAATTACGTTTGTATGTAATAATATGCATTCAGTCGTACCTGCATCATTGCATGCATCTATCCCCTATATGTATGCAAGTACAAGTGCCACTCCAAGCGGGTGTGCATGCGCATATGAATATGCCCATACATCATTTGATATACATATTTTCTGATCATGTATTCATGCATGCGTTCAAATGGAGGTGTGCGCAAAGTAGAACATGGGTACGTTTTGTATGGATGTTTGCAACATGCAGCTGCACGTACATAGATTCGTAAGTAAATGTACATTTCAACACATGTTTCTGCGCATGTGCCAGTGCATGCATATGCATAAACACATGTACTCACACATGTAGACATTTGCATAACTGCGTGGTGTGAGCAGAGACACTATAGTATATTACATATTATACACTCTATAATAGTGTCTCTGGTGTGATTGGCAAGGCAGGGAGGGATTCATAGTACACATCAGCTTCTCTCACACAGACGTCTGGCCGTCTGACATTTTGCGGAGTTCGAGTGACGGAGTAAGTGATGTAGAGGAGGAGGGTGGGGGATTGGGGAGCTGGGGAGGAGGTGAAGGAGAGTAGGACAAAAA
>JAWQFJ010004391.1:110000-127500 GCA_034096865.1 Theodoxus fluviatilis | reverse complement strand
GGAGGAGGAGGAGGAGGAGGAGGGGGAGGGGGAGGGGGAGGGGGAGGGAGAGGGGGAGGGGGAGGGGGAGGGGGAGGAGGAGGGAGGAGGAGGAGGAGGAGGAGGAGGAGGAGGAGGAGGAGGAGGAGGAGGAGGACGACGACGACGACGACGACGACAAGGAGGAGCAAGAATAAACTAGAAGGGCAAAGCCCATACGACTCACATGCTTGACATTGACCTTTATATGACCTTGACCTTCAGGTGACCTTCAAGTTCAAGGTCAAACAACTAAACCTACCAATGGTATCATACACTAAGAAATGCTTTACACTTTTTTCCTACCAAAATACATGTGACCTTGACCCAAGGTCAAAGTCATCCAAGGTCATGCAACACAAAGCTGTTAATTCAAGACATAGGAAGCACAATGGTGCTTATTGGCACTTTCTACCATGAGATATGGTCACTTTTAGTGGTTCACTACCGCATTTTGGTCACATTTCATAAGGGTCAAAGTGACCTTGATGATATGTGACCAAATGTGTCTCATGATGAAAGTATAACATGTGCCCCACATAATTATTAAGTTTGAAACAGTTATCTTCCATAGTTCAGGGTCAAGGTCACTTCAAAATATGTATACAATTCAACTTTGAAGAGCTCCTGTGACCTTGACCTTGAAGCAAGGTCAACCAAACTGGTATCAAAAGATAGGGCTTACTTTGTCCTATATACCATATATAGGTAAGGTATCCAATCTCAAACACTTCAGAGAAAATAGAGAAAATGTGAAAAATGACTCTTTTTTAGACAACATTTATGGCCCCTGCGACCTTGACCTTGAAGCAAGGTCAAGTCACTAATTTTTTTTTAGGCCTTGTCATCATACACCATCATGCCACATTTGGTATTGATAGACTTAATAGTCTCCGAGAAAAATCCAACGTTAAAGTTTTCGGACGCCCAGATGCCCGGACCGGACGCCCGGACGGACGAAAAGGGTAAGTACATAGACTCACTTTTGCTTCGCATGTGAGTCAAAAAAGAGAAATGATGAAACAGAATTGCTAGAGTTCAAGCTAATAGAGAAACAGGAGAAGCAGAAGCAAAAAGATTAGAGTAGCCAGTAGACATGCACATGAGACAACGCTATGATGTCATTTTATAACTGTCGGTCACTTACGAGTCTCAGCACTCGCTCTCGATTGCCCTATGAGCTCCGTCGACATCGAGTCAAACAGAGTTATCTTTTCCTACTTGTGGGCAAACAGTTTCGTCACTCATATGTTGAACGTTTACCAGCAGACGCAAAAAAGCGGTACTACGAGAAGATTGTTGACGTTGATGGGTTAGATCCGTATCAAATACCAAACAGTTCGTGGTCTGTTGACAAAAACCAGCTGCTGGACATAAAACACGCCAGGATTGTGCAATATTTTGTGCTGGGCAATAGTGCATACACGTGCGAAGATTTCGCAGCCTATTATTAACTTCGTCTGTGGTTGGGTGTGTAAATACTAAAGTATCCCATAGGAACAAGTGAAACTTGCTCATTGATTGAGTGGTTGTGGTGGAGTTTACTTTACCGATGTGGTGTTTCGGACAGTCCTACAATGCAGTTGCTTGTTTGGAAATACATGAGCTGGGGAATACAGCTTCAGCTCTGAGGTCTGAGACAAATTTGTTGTGTGCTAGAAAAAGCATGGAGGGGTTGGGGGGTGGGTTAGTTCAAGTTCAGTGTTTGGCCTCTTTAGTTGAATGTTTGATGTAAATGTGTCCAAAAAGTTTGTGTTCATATTCTCTTAAACCATCTGCCAAAGAATTGGAAACAATTTGTGTTGGCAATGTCACACTTTCTTTATGTTAATAGATTCAACATTTTTAAACAAAAGATGTGCTCAGCCATGAGACAAGATAGCGGCTGGTGTACAACATTTTTATTTCCACTTTTACATTCACAAACCCCTTCCACATGCACATTGACAGTCTTGACACTGCACAAGGTAAACACATTTTGAATAAAGAGCACATTTTTTTCCACAACAGCACAACTAAAGCACAAGATCAATGCAATATGACAAAGCTGTAACTGTTTTGCCTGTTCATGTTTTGGTAAAGCGTTCTACCAAAGGCCACCTCTTCAGGTGTACCGAATTGTCTGTCACGCAGCCAGTGAAACCCAACACAGCTCTACACAATTCCATCACAGATGTTTACCAGAGCACACGAGATGGTAACAAGTTTGTCCAAAGTAGTAACCTGTTCACCTTCTCTTGCGAACAACATTTCAGTTGGTATTACATTCCTCAGTATTGTGATTTTGCCACACAGCACACCAATAACTCTTTCTACATGAATTCGGAGATGAGCTAGATTTCGTGTAGATTCCACCTCCATAGCTGATAGCTGGCTTTTACCTCTTGTGAATGCCGGTATTTTTACCTCTGCACCTCGCATGCCCACCACTTCTGAAATATCAAAACCTCTGTCAGCTAGAACTAAATCATTTTGCAGTAAGTTGTTCAAATATCCACATTCTCTTGTAATTGCTTTGTCACTTGTTCTGCCACCCCAACCCTCTGAGATAAATGAAATGTGACCATTCGGTGTAATTGAAATAAGGTATTTAATGGTGTTGTGCCTTTGTAATGAGACCAAGTGAACGCACTAGCATCAGAACTTGAAGGTCGCTCTATAAATACCTCGAAACAGTCAATGATGAACACAGTTTTGTTCTATGGATATACCTGAAGCTGTAATGGAAGCCCTGCTCTGATTACATTTGTATCCGGCCAGAACACTAAGGGTTTCAAGCAATAATACAAGATGTGTACTGTTTCATGAAACACCTTTGATGCAGTTGACCTAGCAATACTAAAAATGTATACCAGATGTTGCAGTGGCGTATTTAAGCGAATGTGCATCAGTGTGAGCATCAAGGCTTGGAAGGGTTCCAGGGTCCGTCTTCTGTCTTTGGGCATTTGGTCTGAAATAAAATTAAATACAGCAACCAGTGTTACATAATTCTGTATTCCAGTAAAGTATTTGACAGTATCATCTTGATCCTGCAAAGATTCCATTGTTATTTTCTTTTTTGCAAGCTCTTGTTTGAGCTGAACATTTTAAAGCAACAGTCCATTTAATTCTTCTCTCATCGTATTCTCTTCTTCAAGTGTCAGGAAGCTCCTGTTGTTGTCAATGTCCGTTTGGCAGAATGTGCCACCGTGTCCGTCTGTTTCGGGTTTTGGTGCTGTAAAGCTAGCACCTGCATCACTCTCAGTAGATTTACTTTTGTCCTTCTCTTGAGCTCGGCCTTTTTTTGCATTTAGTCTCTCATACCTTTCACCAAGCAACTTTTCTCCTCCAAGCAGCATATCTCCTCTCGTGTGGCCCAGTTTGAGCGCTGGCTTCCAGCTAGGGCTGGTCACATCACGAATGTAGGCTGGTGCTCCTGAAAAAGAGCAGAACATTTTACTCAGATTTATTTACATTCATTGCTAGCAAGGTTAAACATCACGTAAGAACTAAGATCTTGCGTTTTTCACGTTAAAAAAACCCCACGAAATTACGTAAAAAATATTTATGTAAAAGGGTGTCAAAACGCAAAGAATCACGAGGAAAGCGTATGAAAACGTAAAAATAATTTAAGACAGGTTGTCATTACGCAAACTATTTTCAGTAAGACGTATCACCAAAAATGGTCTGAAATAAACTGTTTTGTAGTATCAAAAAGTCAAATCTTGGCCTTTCTTTCTCCCCTGTAATCTGTCCTGCATACTCTCTTTCCGTCTTTTCTAGAATTTGTTAAGTTACAAAACGCAAAACATAACAAATTCTCACCATTTACAAAGTGATCCGAACAAACACGTCGATCTGCCTTAGTGTCAAAAGTGAGTGACTTCAGGTTCAGTTGAGCAATCCACACGGCGCCTTTGAGTTGTGAGATCCAGCATTTCCTTGCCTTTTCGCGTTGCAATACGCGGTATGACAAAAAACGTCGATCATTCTCGCTGTCATGCCTATTGTGGCAGTTCTTCACACAGCAGGCGATCACCATTGTAGAAACAACAAACTGTCTGCTCCAAAAACAGTCGTGTCTTTCACAGATTTTGTAAGCGACGCGCGTTTGCCCACAAGTAGGAAAAGATAACTCCCGTTTGACTCGATCTCGACGGAGCTCATACCTCATCTATTTTGCAGTCAAATCTGAACTATAACTGTCCATTCCGGATCAACCGACCTCAGCAAACACAGAGGTCGACTGACTGGGCATATCGAGGAGGTTCCAGTGTCAGGCGGAGGCCTACTTGACACGTGATCTACGACCTCTTTACAAACCCCTCCTAATCCGCACAACGCCCCCTAAGCCTGCTTGTTCATGCGTCTGCTCCCCTTTTTCCACACTCTCACACCTCGTGCTTACCCGGAGCTCTGGAAAAGAAAAAACAGTGCGAAGCAAAGATGGGGTGGGGTGGGGGTGGAGGGATGGCGCTGGAGGTAAGGAAAGGGGGGGGGGGGGGGGAGGGAGAAGAAGGAAGATGTGGGTTCAATGAGATTGAGGATAGGGGTAAAGTGACGATGTTGAGGTAAGCAGTCGGGTGTCAGCATGGGTCGGTATGGGTAAGGAGATATGAGAAAAAGGGGTGGGGGTGGAGGGGTGGGGGTGGGGTGGGAGAATGGATGCGTGTGTAGACAGGTGTAGCGGTGGCGGCTGTCCCGCATTCCAGACCCTCTTCCTGACCTCCGACCCTGGACTGCAAGGAATGGGGAAAGTGGGAAGGCCGCAACTGTCAACAACAACGGCCGCAGCCAAGTCTGGCGGAGTTGCCTCCCATTTCCGTGACGGAATTGTTTCTGAAGTGTCTGAATGGTATGGGTACGCGCGCGCGCGCGCGCGCGCGCACACACACACACACACACACACACACACACACACACACACACACACACACACACAAGAGCATGCACGCAATTGAAAACAGTGAGCATATCATACAAAGATAACGTGCGTTTAAGTAACTGCTTACATATAGTGTATGCATTGTAACTGTTTTCTGTGTCGTATTTAGTTTTGATCAAATCAAGCTCATTGCATGGAGGTTTCAATAATGAATACCATTTTCAACGGTTATTCTGTAAAAATAAATTCATTACAACACAGGAATGTCTTCCAACAACCCAACGCTCATTAATATTGCTCCAACAAAGTCGTCTGCTGTCTAAAATTATAAAAGATGCAGAAATAGCCAAAGTTTACACTGTGAAGTAAGACTGACAATGAAAAACATATACATGTTAGCAGGAAGATGCCTCTCGTCATTATTGTTATCTGCTATTCCTTTACTTCATATGATCAGGAAAGGGACTCTTTTCTAGAACTGACAGGTGACCAACATAGTAGAGGTCACGTATTACTTTGATTAACCTTTGCACTATCGACTCACTTGCCAAATGAGCACCTGATAATTCCGTCTGTAATCGTTTGATGTTTATTCAATGTTATTTGAAACTTTAATTAAAGAGTTAACGTCCTTACGCTGGCTGTAAAGAGATTAAAAAGATTCTACAGAGTTGTGATCGGTTTGTAGTCCAAATAAACCATTACAATTTAGCACCAATCCTAACGTGATGAAGGTCGAGGAACGGAGGTTGAAAAACTGTGTGTCTGTTGCGTCTGCATTGCCCCTCCAGTCCAACTAGGAAACCTCGACGACAGCTCGACCACCGTCGAGACGGGCAGAATCGATTGGAGCAGTACTGTATACACCCTCCACCTATGCGCCGTAGATAACTCTGTTTGCCTGCCACCAACTCTTCTGGAGTAAGCAAACACGCAAGAGTCATGGGTAGGGGGGTGGGGGGTGGGGGTGGGGGTAGGTGGGGGGGCTTGGAATGAGGGTTGCGGTGAAATAATGGCGGGATTGAAGGCGTTAAGTCCCTATCCCAGACACATTCTGTTCAAAAGGACGTTGGTGCTTGCCTTTGGGCAAAGCTTGTTTGTTTTCGGGCGAGGCTTGGTGTGATCATTCTTGATGAATATAGAGCTACTTAGCGTTTGTGTAAATGTTCACAACTTGGGAAATGATATGGGTATTCATCAAGACAGCATATTTGGAGATTGAAGTCCTATCTTGAGTTTGTGCAAAGCTTTGTAACTCGGAAGTCGATGAGCAAATGCATCGTGGTGTGTGACGTTGCATATGCCCCAAAGCGCCCCTGATGGGCAAAAACTTTTCTGGGTTCTGTAATTAAAAATATACTTTTCATGGAGAGAGAGAGAGAGAGAGAGAGAGAGAGAGAGAGAGAGAGAGAGGGACAGAGACAGACAGACAGACAGACAGACAGACAGACAGACAGACAGACAGACAGACAGACAGACAGACAGACAGACAGACAGGCATACAGACGGACGGACGGACGGACGGGAGGACAGACAGAGACAGGCAGACAGACAGACAGACAGACAGACAGACAGACAGACAGACAGACAGACAGACAGACAGACAGACAGACACAACACACACACACACACACACACACACACACACACACACACACACACACACACACACACACACACGCACACACCACACACACACACACACACACACACACACACACACACACACACACACACACAAGGCAGAATATCCATGCTGTCGGGTCTGCACAGCAGCGAAGGTCCACTTGACCTGACCCCGGCTCACGACCCGCGACTTGACCTTGGACGGGGGTCAAGGACGCCACGGCATGATGGATGAGAGGTAAGGGAACGTTGACAGGCCGAGATCAAATCACGGCGCTCTTATCAGGGGGAGTAAAGCCAACAAGCTCCGCTGAGGGCTCTTAGATCAGTGAAGTGGATAATGCTGTGGAAAGAGGACCCAAAGCACAACAGCGTAACAGGCTTCCAGATACTTCGCGCGGAGTGTCGCGTGAAAAAAAAGCATCGCTAGGACATGCTGCTCCCGCATTTCTGTTGGATGATATTTATAAGTGCAGAGGGGTATTAGCGCCTAAAGTGTGTCCCTTTATTCTGTGTAGATTCCGCATAATGTCGTTGAGCATTTCATTTGCTATCCACTCTATATATTAAAGTACTTTTCAGGAGTGATATAACGAAACTAAACGCATGCATTGTGCAAAATGGTTACAAAACTAGAAGATACGAAACAAAATAAAATGAAATAATTTAACTTGTCGTGGCAATTAAGGAATAAAAAGTATGCAAATTGGCGAGTGAGTGAGTGCGTGAGTGCGTGCGTGCGTGCGAGCGTGCATGCGTGAGTGAGTGAGTGAGTGAGTGAGTGAGTGAGTGAGTGAGTGAGTGAGTGAGTGAGTGAGTGAGTGAGTGAGTGAGTGAGTGAGTGAGTGAGTGAGTGAGTGAGTGAGTGAGTGAGTGAGTGAGTGAGTGAGTGAGTGAGTGAGTGAGTGAGTGAGTGAGTGAGTGAGTGAGTGAGTGAGTGAGTGAGTGAGTGAGTGAGTGAGTGAGTGAGTGAGTGAGTGAGTGAGTGAGTGAGTGAGTGAGTGAGTGAGTGAGTGAGTGAGTGAGTGAGTGAGTGAGTGAGTGAGTGAGTGAGTGAGTGAGTGAGTGAGTGAGCGAGTGGAGTGGGCGAGTGGAGTGGGCGAGTGGAGTGGGCGAGTGAGTGGAGTGAGTGGAGTGAGTGGAGAGAATGGGGAGAATGGAGTGAATGGAGTGAGTGAGTGAAGTGCGTGGAGTGGGCGAGTGGAGTGGGCGAGTTTAGTAGGCGAGCGGAGTGGGCGAGTGGATGGGTGGATGAGTGAGTGAGTGAGTGAGTGAGTGAGTGAGTGAGTGAGTGAGTGAGTGAGTGAGTGAGTGAGTGAGTGAGTGAGTGAGTGAGTGAGTGAGTGAGTGAGTGAGTGAGTGAGTGAGTGAGTGAGTGAGTGAGTGAGTGAGTGAGTGAGTGGAGTGAGTGGAGTGAGTGGAGTGAGTGGAGTGAGTGGAGTGAGTGGAGTGAGTGGAGTGAGTGGAGTGAGTGGTGTGAGTGGAGTGAGTGAGTGGAGTGAGTGAGTGAGTGAGTGAGTGAGTGAGTGAGTGAGTGAGTGAGTGAGTGAGTGAGTGAGTGAGTGAGTGAGTGAGTGAGTGAGTGAGTGAGTGAGTGAGTGAGTGAGTGAGTGAGTGAGTGACTGGTGAGTGAGTGAGTGAGTGAGTGAGTGAGTGAGTGAGTGAGTGAGTGAGTGAGTGAGTGAGTGAGTGAGTGAGTGAGTGAGTGAGTGAGTGAGTGAGTGAGTGAGTGAGTGAGTGAGTGAGTGAGTGAGTGAGTGAGTGAGTGAGTGAGTGAGTGAGTGAGTGAGTGAGTGAGTGAGTGAGTGAGTGAGTGAGTGAGTGAGTGAGTGAGTGAGTGAGTGAGTGAGTGAGTGAGTGAGTGAGTGAGTGAGTGAGTGAGTGAGTGAGTGAGTGAGTGAGTGAGTGAGTGAGTGAGTGAGTGAGTGAGTGAGTGAGTGAGTGAGTGAGTGAGTGAGTGAGTGAGTGAGTGAGTGAGTGAGTGAGTGAGTGAGTGAGTGAGTGAGTGAGTGAGTGAGTGAGTGAGTGAGTGAGTGAGTGAGTGAGTGAGTGAGTGAGTGAGTGAGTGAGTGAGTGAGTGAGTGAGTGAGTGAGTGAGTGAGTGAGTGAGTGAGTGAGTGAGTGAGTGAGTGAGTGAGTGAGTGAGTGAGTGAGTGAGTGAGTGAGTGAGTGAGTGAGTGAGTGAGTGAGTGGGTGGGTGAGTGAGTGAGTGAGTGAGTGAGTGAGTGAGTGAGTGAGTGAGTGAGTGAGTGAGTGAGTGAGTGAGTGAGTGAGTGAGTGAGTGAGTGAGTGGAGTGAATGGAGTGAGTGGAGTGAGTGGAATTAGTGGAGGGAGTGAGTGGACTGAGTGGACTGAATGGAGTGAGTAGAGTGAGTGGAGTGAGCGAGCGAGTGAGAGGTAACTAAATGGAAGTGTCTTAGCGTGTGTGGCAGAGTTCACGCTTATTTTTCTACACAGTGTTATTACTCGAAATGCCTGTAAAGTCTTACTGGTGCATAAAATGCTGGAACGATTTCATTTATCAAAATTTTATATTCCAGCATTTAGATTCTCTTGAAATACTTCACAGTATGAATGTAACTATGTATGCATACACGCAAGCTCGCACGCACTCACGCACGCACGCACACGCACGCACGCACACACACACACACACACACACACACACACAGAGTAATTGACGTGGTTCTTCCGGCAAGAAAAAGATCCCATTATGCTTTAGACCAGTCACTTTTAAGATAACACACTATTTCGTCAATGCCTCAATAAAAACCTATCAGTTGGACAATGACATCCATGAAACTCAAAGGACATTTCTGTCCATGGGTTTATTACAATGCTTTTCTTAATTATTGATTATTTTAATTCTCGAGGACAGCCAGAAAATGTTGGGAAATACTACTGATTTTTGTACATGATTATCTTGAACGTGAATGAAGCAAAGAAAAGGTCTGTGCACTATTATTATTTCAGATCAAGACTATATGGCCAATACGAAAAACTTGACATTTCGGTCATTTGTTTAGTCGTGTTCAGAGTTTCTTTGATAGGCTTCTTTGTTTGCTTGCGAGTTAAAAAATACTTTGTCCTGTCTGTTTGTTCACGTGTACCTTAGGTTTGTTATTGTTGGCGTTTTTGTTGTGTTTTTTTTTTGTTGCTGCTGCTTTTCGGTCTGTCTTTCTGTTTACGGAGATTCGATGTTCCTACCTTGCTTTGCTGAATGTATTCTGCACCTAGAGAGCACTCTTGAAAACGAAAACCTACACCAAGGAAACAAAAACTACTTTTCCATGACCTGTATAATCAAGTCAGGTAGGATTTTCTGCTAGCCAGGCCTGACACTACAAAGTTTAGTTCATTTCAGAGGCTATCAATAAGAAACAAACACACGACAAACACCAAAATCAAAGTCTTTCGGGCACACGCCCTTCTTCAGTGAACGTTACAGACAAACCTAAAATCATTTCAGAGGCTGAAACGAGTGAAACCATTTGACATTTCTGATTGCTGAACGCCCTTCTTCAGTGAACGTTACAGACAAACCTAAAATCATTTCAGAGGCTGAAACGAGTGAAAGCCATTTCTGATTGCTGAACGCATTCGACGACGTCATTATTAGTTTCACGTCATCAACTTCTTGATTTGCGATAAAATTTCTCTTTTTGGTCGTCATTTTAAAACAAGAACACAAACAACATCCTAATTTAAAGGATTGTTCCTTGGGTGAAACCCTGACATTTCACAAAATTCAATCAGGATCTGTTTTGAACGTTTTGAGTTTTGGTTAACTAATTAACAAATCGAGGGTGAAATTACAAGTATAACCAGTCTAAGGCGGATCGAGGTAACTAATGGAACAAAATTAATCAAACGCACTCTACTTCTCACCCTTCTTGTTTACATTTTTGTCAAGTCTGACCAGCAAAGTGTCGTTGCATGCCCGATAACATGTTGATCAGATAATGGAGAATTAAATAGTCTAATGGTTTTCAACTCGGCTACCTCTTCCTCCAGTGCCCGCGCTATGATTATCATCTTTCTGTGCCTCCCTTGGCAGAGAGCGAGTTTTCGCGACCTCGGGTTCGACTCGAGTCACTTTAGTTGACGCGAAAACTCGCTCAGAATGAACAGCCGTCAAGATCAATAGAGTGATCTCCCTTGGTCACAGCCATCATGGCGGATCGTCAAGGGACGCCCGGAGTGACAGAGCCGGACGACTGCTCGTGTCAACATTGTGGGAAGATAAACGATGTCATGAAGCGATGCATACGGTGTAGGAAGGTCTTCTATTGGTAAGCGTATTTCTGACTGTTTGGAAGTGATGTTACTCGAGGAGTGACTGTGTCTAGATTCTTCGCATGCCATGGTATCGGTGACCGTAGTTCACCGTGCAGTAGTCACTGTAGTGCAGTGTAGCACGCATTCGACACATTTTCTACCAAGAATTGCTTTGAAAAGTAGTTCTCTCGCAACCATTTATTGGTTACTTATTATGCACTCTGACAAACTGGATGACTTCGAAAACAGAGTGGAAGTACTCTTTGATGAACCAGTCGCTGCCGCCCCCCGTGTGCGGGTCGTTTTGTACCCTGGACGTTTCGTACCTAGTCGTTTAGCCTTTAGGGTTAGGGTTAAGGTTAGGGTTAGGGTCAGGGTATCGACTAAATGAGGTACACAACGACCAGGGTACCTTGCGTCCAGGGTACGAAACGTCCTGTATTCCCGCCTCCCCCCCCCCCCCCCCTCTCTCTCTCTCTCTCTCTCTCTCTCTCTCTCTCTCTCTCTCTCTCTCTCTCTCTCTCTCTCTCTCTCTCTCTCTCTCTCTCTCTCTCTCTCTCTCTCTCTCTCTCTCTCTCTCTCTCTCTCTCTCTCTCTCTCTCTCTCTCTCTCCTTCTCTCCCTCTGTGTGTCATGTGTGCACGCTCATTGTGTGTGTGCGCGCGCGCGCGCGCGTGTGTGTGTGTGTGTGTGTGTGACTGTGTGTGTGTGTGTTCAACTGCCCCTCCCGGAGGGCAGCACTCAGAGTATGACGTTAATAAATTAATACCCATGGTTACAAAATGATCTTTGCAAGCCATAGCTTACCCTCAGGAGCTTAAACTATACATGTGCATCTCAGCATTGCCTTGAATTGCTTTTAAAAAATGATATAAATATAATAACTATTTATTGCTATATGTATGTATGTGTTGGAGATGAAATTGGGGATGGGTAACATTGAGAGTGGATGAGGATTAAAATGTAAATGACAAAATTGTGCTATAGGTGCATGCATAAAACACACACACACACATACACATGCACACAGAGTAACACACACACATACACACATGCATTTCAAAGAGATGCATTAGTAATTCAACAGCTTAGTAGTTAGTTGCCTTAGTACCAAGCACAAGTTGGTGTTACCATAACATCTGTGCTGTCTTTGTTTTCTTTTTCAGTTCCAGAGAATGCCAAGCCAAGGCTTGGCCCTTCCACAAGATAATCTGTGGTGTTTCCATGGAAACTGGGAATTCCAATGACAGTCATTCAACTGCCTCTGCTGGGGAGACTCAAGCCCCACCATATGCAAAACCTGAGACAACAAATCCAGCTAACAGTGTTGTTCACAAGGAGAACACAAACAAGAGAGACAGTGCTTCTTCAAGGAGATCACACAGGCATGACATTTTTGGTGACTCTGTTGTAGATGATGATGATGAAGTAGCAGCAGCTGCCTCTGTGTATTTTGACCACACGGCTCCCATCAGGAAGAGTGGAGTCATCACAGTCAAGACTACAGTGCTGCCGCCCAAGGAGGAGCCGGTTCCTAGCTGGAAATCCTTCTCAGAGGAGGATGACACGACTCCCAGACGAGGACAAAGCCTCCTTAACATGTCAGCAGCTCTTCAAAGTGTGAGGAAAGCTCAGGAAAGTGTCAGCGATGAGGTTGCAAAACCCCAGGGTAGGAAATACATGATGAGCAACGTGTTCCACTTTGATGCACCTGCTCTGGATGAGTCAGAGCCAAAGTGTGATGTCACCATCAGAGCCAACAAGGACAAGATTACAGTGTCACTGCAGAGGAGCTGGACAGGGCTGGAGATCTTCAAGGTCATTTCCTCTGAGAGCCGCATACCGCTGGACAAGATGAAGGTCATACACAAGGGCAAGGTGCTCACTCCAGACTCGATGGCAGAGAAAATTCAACCCCGAGCTGTCTTCCAGTTGATTGGGGAGCAGGGCCTGTCTGAAGATGGTCTGGACTCCACAGACATAGAGCTTATGATGCATCAGCTTGGCATAGGGCGGAACGAGGCCGTGGCCTCCCTCAGAAAGAATGGGACCGTGTTGGATGCCATGCTGAATGCAGTCAACAAGCTCTAGTCTGTGTACTAGTGCCATCATGGTGTGTGCAAAATGAATTTATCACAGAATGTTTCCAGGAGGAGAAGTGCAAAGTAATACTCAATGGGGAATCACATTTAGAGTTTTAGGAAGAATTGCATATCTTTGCAAGCAAAAGTCTGCTATCTCAGGTTAGTGCTTCAAATGCCAAAGTCACCACTGACAGATTATGCATCCTATAGTTTGAAACAATTGAAATAATTTTGAAGGAGAAGAATGGAAAATTGTCTGAACACAAATCAGAACTCACTGAGAGATGAATGATATAACACAAATGCTGCAGAAGAATATAACTTTGTGAGTTCTTGGTCATTGAGTTATATCCCTTGGGTGGCAGACAGATTGTATTGAACTGCAATTATCAATTTCTTGCAAAGTTCAGGATTATTGTGAAATGAATGTCCTCACAAAGAATTTCCCCCCATAATAAGGAACAACACAAGAGCCTGGCATGCCATCACCAAATCAGCTAGAGATGTAAATAAGTCTGCGGAGACAGCCAATGTTATCATGGGAAATAATGCAAAGGCTGAAAGGTTTGGTAAGGGAGGTAATGTTCTCTCTCTCCTCCTCCTCCCCCCCACCCCCCCACTCCCCCTCCTCCTCCCCACCCCCCCACTCCCCCTCCTTCTTCACATGTACATTTGAAGCCAACTAGGACACATCTTGCCAAGGATGCAATGACAATTTCATCTCTCTCAGTAGGAATGATGGCTTATTCAGTTTATTGGAGGATATGCTGCCTAGTGCAGAGATGCTCCAGTTTCATTCTACTGCCAGTGGAATGTAGTCAAAGAACATTTTTCAGGAGACAGTCGGTGCCAGGACATTTAGCATCAGACTCGGAGGCTTAGTATTGTAAGGAAGCACTCAGCTCATGCCTGCATGCCTCATGGTGTGCCTGGGACTGAATCACAGCTGAATCACACTAGTGCATTACAGGTTCATGAAGAGCATGACTAATCATTTCATTCTGCGTAAAATGAAGAATGAATATTTGGACATCGTTATGCCATGTCAGAAGTGACAGAAACCAGAGCTGTGAATGACTGTTGTTGTTGTTGTTGACATGCAGTTTTTCCCACTCTAAACTCAGTGGAAAAGAGTCAGTTGTCAAGACATGTCTTGCTGTGAATGGTGTGGTGAGGGGCAAACTGGACAAACGGTGTGAAAGCATTTCTATACTTACGCTACATAGGCATTTTTCTGAGGGACTCCTACCCCTGGATACCCTGCTACAGCACCCGATGTGTAATATGCAGGAGTGGTCCATTTTGAGGACTGATACTTTGTTGGCCATATGATAGTTGAGAACATTGACCTTCTGGTTTTGTTGCTTCCGGATGTTTTTTCTTGCCATCACTTTTGCTTGACCATGAATTCTGGACAATACTGTGCTCTTTGTGTCAGACGAAGGCTGCTTTGAAGAAAGTGTTTATAAAGTGCACAGTTTTATTCCCCATTAAATGACAACCAAGCCTTGGACATTGTCCTGTGGTCTACATTGTGATTTAATTGTTTGTCTTGTTGGAGCATCAATATCATTTGGTTTATCATCACATGGAATATTGATGAATTTATGTGACCATATTATAATTTGCTGCAGCCTAATTTCATTAAATGATTTCATCAAGGTTTGACCTGTATATTGCAAATCTGTGCTACTATTATTAGTAGTATTATATTATTCTTGTTTTGTTATCATCATCATTATCATCATCATCATCCATCATCATCATCATCATCATCATCATGATTACAATGATGATGATGATGATGATGGTGGATGATTACAATGATTACAATGATGATGATGATGATGATGATGATGATGATGATGATGATGATGATGATGATGATGATTAAAAGCCAGAAGTAAGAATCAACATAGCAATATCATACAGAAGTTTTCTCTTGAACTATTTTAAATGAAGCATCTGTGATGTTGCAGAAGGAGTTGACAAGATGATTTTTGCCATACTAAAATATAGCGTGGTAAACCATTTTGGAGAGGCCATCACAGATAACAAAATTAAGTAGCTGATAAAATTTTCTACATTAAAATACTGATGGTGTCATCTTCATGGACTGGGTCTCTAGATCAGTAAATAATGAAATGAGAAACTGCCATTCCTGAGCCAGTAAAGTCCAGTTATTGAAATATGTTATTAACATTATATAAAATTATTAGCATATTGATACCCGCACTACGTCATTGCCATGGAATAGGACAGAAGGATTCAGAAACAGTTGCAGATATTTTCTGTCTTCATGAAAGTGTGGTTTTCTAGGTTTTGAAAGACAGGATGATATGAGGTACAGATAGAGAGAGAAAGACAAACTTACATATATATATATATATGCACTCGCACAAGGAGGCAGGCAAGCCAATCGATAGAAGGGAAAACGGGCAGGTAGATCGACAAACGAAAGGAGAGAGTATGTGTGCATGCACGCATGTACAGTTGGTCTCAGGTTTGTCTGTCCGTCCGTCCGTCCGTCCGTCCCTCTCTCTCTCTCTCTTTCTCTCTCTCTCTCTATCTCTCTCTCTCTCTCTCTCTCTCGTTCTCTCTCTCTCTCTCTCTCTCTCTCTCTCTCTCTCTCTCTCTCTCTCTAACACACCCAAACACACAGAGCCGTACACACGCGCGCGCACACACATACGCACACACCGCGGACGACAGATGCATGTAAGAATAGATAGATATATGATGCTGACAGACAGGCATGAGTAGAGCAACAGAAATGCAAAGAAAGATCTAAGTACTACACAGAGAGCAGAACGACAATGAAATAGCTAGATGCTCAAGCAGCCAGACTTTCAGTCACAGAAGGCGCACTAAGCGGATGCAGAGAAACTGACAGGCAGACAGATAAACCGGAGTCACACAGGCGGAGAAATTTACGCAGTCGTAATACGGGCAGCCGCACAGACCATGCCACATAGGCAGGCGGACAAATAGCCAGACTGACGAGGAGCAGGGAAAGGGGGAAACCTCAACAAGGAACATAAACAGTAATGCCTTGATGACGTCGTCCGTGTTGCGATGTTGCTGTGACGTGTACAAGTTCTCGACAAGTGAACTTCCAGAACAAGGTCGCTTGAGTATGGTCTGCTAACACAGAAAGGGAAGTAACCATCAGTATGCACAGACTGTCTCCCTCTCGCACGTGCCAAGCCGCCAGGGCTCTATGTGAAGTCGCGGTCCGCTAAGAGAATTCACCTTGGATTCATCTGTGAAATTTCAAGAACAGGAATACCCAACATGCCATTCAGCAGAATGGAGGAAATTTTACAGCTTTTGCAGCCAGGAGTATCTGCATTCATTGATTAAGTAAGCTCGTGATTTGCATATAGATCTATCTACATTTGTGACCTTTGTTTCTTTGTCTGTGCTTAATCGACCTTTAATATTTTTGCGAAAGAAACCTTCTGCACTTTTATCGTCATCACTGGCATGGTGCTAAAAGATTCCAAGCACGCGCATTCATAAACACATGAGCATACATGATTCCGCGCGCATGCAAGCGCTTGAACACAAACACACACACGCACTCACCCTCGCGCGCACACTCCATCGCTTGCTCTGTCTGTCTGTCTGCATCTCTCTCTCTCTCTCTCTCTCTCTCTCTCTCTCTCTCTCTCTCTCTCTCTCTCTCTCTCGTATCTTGACCAATTTGACTTATTATATCAATTGCAATCCGGCTTTCGCTCCCATCACTCCTGCCAAACTGCCAAACGGCTTTATCCTTCCTGGTGAATGACTGGCTATCAGCCATAAACAACCGCGAACTGTCTGGTACCATTTTCTTGGACCTGAAAAAGGCATTTGACCTAGTTGACTACGAAATTCTCCTTGATAAACTCTCGATATACTTGAAAAATCCAACATCAGTCTCCTTCTTCAGATCATATTGACGCATATATAAGCTAATGTGTCTATGTCAACGGGTCGTATTCCTCGAGACGATTCGTAAAGTCAGGGGTTCCACAAGGCTCAATTTTAGGTCCATTGCTCTACAGCTTGTATATCAATGATCTACCATTGAGTATATCAAATGAAAGTATCAAATGCACTATGTTTGCAGATGACACCATTATCAGCGTAAGCGACAGAAGCATAAATTCCAACCAATGCACCCTGAACGATACCCTTGAGGATTTACAAATATGGTGTTCATCAAATAGAATGGTCATAAACCCCTCAAAAACCAAGGGCATGATCCTAACTACAAGACAAAAACGTCAACGACAACCCCATCTACCTTATGCTAGAAAATGAAAGCATTGAGCAAGTCTCTGAACACAGAGTGCTAGGCATAATTGTTGATGAACAACTAACTTGGGAACAACATGTCAATTCCTTATGCAAAACTATTGCTAAGAACATTTTCCTGCTCTCCAAACTGAGGCATTTTGTCACCACCGATGCATGCGCAGTGTTTTTTCACGCACACATAAATTCCCATATTAATTTTGCATATGTTGTATGGGATGGCTCTATGGCAGTGCACTTGAACAAGATTAAATCACTGTACAGACGAGCTGCCAAGCTTATCATTTCCGACTCAACATTGTCTACGGATGAAAAAAAAAATCTT
>JAWQFJ010004391.1:87500-107500 GCA_034096865.1 Theodoxus fluviatilis | reverse complement strand
TTACACCGACTCTCAGTCTTGTTCACAGACGCCACCTCGAAATACCGAACCGTATACTTTCGCACCAACGGGCTTCGGCATATCTCAGCTGGTAGTATCTCCGCACTCTGCAACAGAGTACGAAACATCGCGACCCATTACAACGGAGAGGACTTATTCAAACACTCCTCATGGTGCCACGTCGAATCTTGGAGAAACCCAGTCCCATGCAAGCCCTCACTCACACGCAAGCAGTCCTCATGGGAGCAGGACAAATTATGGGAATCCCCAAGCCAGGACGTCTCCTTGTCCGCACGCTCATCTTCCCTATGGAGGTTTCGAGCATGCGCCATCTGGACTGCCTCCCCACACGTTTCCCAGTGTGCAGGGCAGTACGACACGCATTCACGGAGGCACCCAAACCTCTTCACCTCCCAGTCAATCGCCTCGTCGAGCAACGGGGTTGAGACAGCATGCAAATGCTGCAACGTCTCCGCGCATGCCTTCAACTCGTACTCCATCCATGCATCAGCGGTAGAAGCGACACTGGAAGAAATGACTGTAGTTCAGGCGACATATAGGAGGAAGTTGGTCATGAAGAAACGAGGAAGAAGAGAATGACCATATATTTCTAAGGAATACCAGCACGTAAAATGTGGACATTTGTTCTTCAGAAAGTTTTTTCTTTCTATATATACAGGTGTGAACACTCAAAGCCTGTGAACTGACAAAGACAAATGCAGGAGCTCATTAAAAAGAGACTGATAATGGTATGGTAATGCCGTTTCTTCAGGCTCTTTAATGATAAACATCTGCAGCTCGGTATACATGTATTTTGATTCTACAGTATTATCTGTAATGCACAATCGTTTGACGCAGCCTCTCATTTTTCTACCCTTTCGAGGTACATTATCTGTGCCGTCTGTTACCCTTGAATCTTGATGTCCAGGGAGCCACCTGACTCGCATTTCAGCCCGCACTTGGGATGCATGTTGATGATTTTTCACACTCCACCCCAAGATGAACACAACAGCGCAAAGATCAGTCCAACCACTGTTTCAGTGAGCCTCGTTGCAGCAAAACGGGTCAGTTGAATTTAGATTACACGTGTAATCCTTTTATTAGCTTCATGCGGTGTCTGATTTATGGATCTCCGATCATTTAATATGATTGACTTAAAGCTCACTTTAGTCTGCAATAAAACTATATCATGTGCTACGGTTTTGTCGATTCTGTAAGTGCACAGGAGTCAAACAGAATACTGCCACACGTCGCACACTATTTTTCATCCACAACGGCCTGCCCTTTGTATGAATGGAGTTTTCAACTGACATTACCGTCCGTTGAATGGCCCACTGCTTTGACTTCCTTTCATATGTGTAGAGACAGCCGTGCCATGCTCATACAATTTCATCACCTATACAAGAAGTAACTTTAAATGGTTTCCTGATATTTGAATACCATTTAGTTGTGAAAATTAAAGGAAGTGTACCGTGCACATGTAACTGATTGTGCATCTTTCCGGCTGTTGTCATATAGACTTCTAGCACTCTCCCCCAGTGCTGTCAGACTTAAAGGTATGAATCTATACAGCGACTCATTACCCATGTCTGGGTCTCAAACCGCTTTTCACTTTACCCCCTGATCACGGGGCCGCATTATCAATTTTTCACTGGCACCTGACAAACACAGAGACAGACAGACAGACCGCACATAGGTAGGTATTAGTACCAACTCTACTCCCTGGGGAGTATTCCAACCCGATGTTGGCACACAGCCGAATGTAAAGGTTCATCGCAATACCAGGTGTCATCGCTCCCCTCACAAGTACATACCTGATTTTGCTCAAGGGTGGGTGAAGCAATATGAGTCAAGCACAATTTACTCAAGGGTGCGTGAAGCAATATGAGTCGAGCAGTTTGCTCACGGGTGGGTGAAGCAATATGAGTCGAGCACTTTGCTCAAGGTGCGTGAAGCAATATGAGTCGAGCACTTTGCTGAAAGGTGGGTGAAGCAATATGAGTCAAGCACTTTGCTCAAGGGTGGGTGAAGCAATATGAGTCGAGCACTTTGCTCAAGGGTGGGTGAAGCAATATGAGTCGAGCACTTTGCTCAAGGGTGGGTGAAGCAATATGAGTCAAGCACTTTGCTCAAGGGTGGGTGAAGCAATATGAGTCAAGCACTTTGCTCAAGGGTGGGTGAAGCAATATGAGTCAAGCACTTTGCTCAAGGGTGCGTGAAGCAATATGAGTCAAGCACTTTGCTCAAGGATGGGTGAAGCACTAGGAGTCAAGCACTTTGCTCAAGGGTGCGTGAAGCAATATGAGTCAAGCTCTTTGCTCAAGGGTGAGTGAAGCAATATGAGTCAAGCTCTTTGCTCAAGGGTGCGTGAAGCAATATGAGTCAAGCTCTTTGCTCAAGGGTGCGTGAAGCAATATGAGTCAAGCACTTTCCTCAAGGGTGCGTGAAGCAAAATGAGTCAAGCACTTTGCTCAAGGGTGCGTGAAGCAATATGAGTCAAGCTCTTTGCTCAAGGGTGCGTGAAGCAATATGATGAGTGAGTCAAGCACTTTGCTCAAGGTGGGTGAAGCACTAGAGTCAAGCACTTTGCTCAAGGGTGCGTGAAGCAATATGAGTCAAGCACTTTGCTCAAGGATGGGTGAAGCACTAGGAGTCAAGCACTTTGCTCAAGGGTGCGTGAAGCAATATGAGTCAAGCTCTTTGCTCAAGGGTGAGTGAAGCAATATGAGTCAAGCTCTTTGCTCAAGGGTGCGTGAAGCAATATGAGTCAAGCACTTTCCTCAAGGGTGGGTGAAGCAATATGAGTCAAGCACTTTGCTCAAGGGTGCGTGAAGCAATATGAGTCAAGCACTTTGCTCAAGGGTGCGTGAAGCAATATGAGTCAAGCTCTTTGCTCAAGGGTGCGTGAAGCAATATGAGTCAAGCACTTTGCTCAAGGGTGCGTGAAGCAATATGAGTCAAGCTCTTTGCTCAAGGGTGCGTGAAGCAATATGAGTCAAGCTCTTTGCTCAAGGGTGCGTGAAGCAATATGAGTCAAGCTCTTTGCTCAAGGGTGCGTGAAGCAATATGAGTCAAGCACTTTGCTCAAGGGTGCGTGAAGCAATATGAGTCAAGCTCTTTGCTCAAGGGTGCGTGAAGCAATATGAGTCAAGCTCTTTCCTCAAGGGTGGGTGAAGCAATATGAGTCAAGCACTTTGCTGAAAGGTGGGTGAAGCAATATGAGTCAAGCACTTTGCTCAAGGGTGGGTGAAGCAATATGAGTCGAGCACTTTGCTGAAAGGTGGGTGAAGCAATATGAGTCAAGCACTTTGCTGAAAGGTGCGTGAAGCAATATGAGTCAAGCACTTTGCTCAAGGGTGGGTGAAGCAATATGAGTCGAGCACTTTGCTCAAGGGTGGGTGAAGCAATATGAGTCAAGCACTTTGCTCAAGGGTGCAACTCTGGGAACATCGCAGCTTCGGATGCCGTGCTCATCTGACGCAAGCTTCTTCAAGTCCATTCTAGTCCACTAGAGACTTCGTCTGCCGGCGAAAGAGTCTCTAGCACAGTTCATATCACGTGATGGAAAGATTCCGTCCAGAATATGCAAGAGGAGGTTACGCGAGAGGCTTGTGGGATAACCTTCTGCTCCTTGACAGACGCCGTTAAAGTAGTTTTAAGACTATTTCGCACAAAACTCCTACCTTACGCTTGCTAGGCAATAAACAAGCGTTTATTCGATAAAATAATATGTTTGTGTTAAAATGGAAACAAGTTTTGACATCTGAATGATGTATGTGAAAAGTGGAAAAAAAATTCCATCCAGAACGAATTATTGTTGGCGCAATGCTGTAATGCGAAGGGTCAAGTCTATTACGCATTCATTGCGAACTGCGCCAGAGTCACTACTGACTCGGGTTCACAAAATGCTTCAAGTCAAGCGCGCCAACCTGTCGGCCACAGAGCCCTGTAGATGCCCTCGCTGGAGATGCAGAGTTGACCTCGAACCTATCCCATAGTTCAGAGAGTGTTTAATGTGATTGTTAAGCAAAACGCACCAGAATCCACTGTTGTGAGACATTTTTATGTAATGATAAAAGTGTGTGTTTATCAACTTTGTGGCCTTATATAGCCTACACGGCTGATAGGCCCTTAAACCCCATCTTTCCATTCACCCACCTATCCATCTTTCCACTCACCCATCCATGCATCCATCCATGCATCCATCCCTCCCTCCATCCATCCATCTATCTATTCATCCGTCCATCCATCCATCCACCCACCCACCCACCCACCCACCCACACACCTATCCATCCACCCACCCATCCATCCACCCACCCATTCATCCATCCATCCATCCATCTATCGATCCACCCATCCATCCCACCCACCCATCCATCCATCCATCCATCCATCTGTCCACCAACCGATCCATCCATCCACCCATCCATCTGTCCACCCACCCACCCACCCATCCACCCACACATCCATCCATTCATCCATCCATCCATCCATCCATCCATCCACCCGCCCACCCACCCATCCATCCATCTGTCGCGACCACACCCGCTGGGTGGGCCCTTACCCTCTCAGGCAGAAGGAGTCAGGAACTCAAACCCTTTTAAACAATTACTGACACACTTTTAGAAACAAGAATATATTTATTAACCCCACCCTCAGCACCCCGCAGAATGAAATGGAAACGGTGGAAAGGATGGTTGGTGATGATATCAGATGAACAAGGCTGCAACTTATGTAAACTAGCAATGCCAAATCAAACAGTTCTATCACACACACACACACACCTTCACCCCATCACATGTGAAAATACACTCTCCCTCACTCTGTAAACCAAAAATTATACCACAACAAATCACCACAGTCCACCCAAACCACCCCACAACAACAAGATGGTTGTCCAACCAGCGGCCGCTCCCACGCCGGCAACTTTCCCGTCAACACAACATCTCTCACTGTCCGACACTGACTTTCTCCGTCAACTCGACATCTCCCACTGTCCAACACTGTCTCTTTCCCCGTCAACACGACATCTCCCACTGTCCAACACTGTCTCTTTCCCCGTCAACACGACATCTCCCACTGTCCAACACTGTCCCTTTCAAGAACCCAAAACCCCTTACGACCCGATCACCCCCCGTCTCATGCCCTCCCTCTGCGTCAAGTCGCAGAACAGGGAACGGCGGACACAAGGTGCCCACAACCGTCGGACCTCCCTTGGTCAGGTGGCCTCCAGTCGATGAGTGCCCCTGGGACCCTTCGCTGTCGACAACAGCTATGCAGAGTAGTGGGGACCTTTAGGCGACGCCGACAGCAGTGAGGAACATCGAAGACTGGGGATGGGGACGACAGCGATGCAGGACATCGACGACTTGGTTGGTGCGGGTCGTAGAGCCATGCAACTCAGACAACATCCCAGGCCTAAACGGCCAGAATTAGCAATCATATAATACCTGGCACACAAATCACAAATACTTCACCGCCAGAATTAGCAACCACATCATAAGACTTTGCACACAATCACAAATACTTCACCGCCACATATATGACGGCCTTCAATCAAAACAATGCCGTAGCCTTTCACAAAAACTAGGGTCATTCCGCCATCTTACCCTTTATGCAAATACACAAATATAAACAACAACCCTACCATGAACTGATTTAAATACTGCGCGGTGGGAACAACTAAGATATTAATAACAAACGACCACCCACCGTTATACAATTCCCGTCCTATCCAACCTTCCCACCCGCTCCTAAACCAACTAACTCACAACCCAGCAAAAAACTACACAAAGACGTTTACACACAACCAATACTCACATGAAAGCACCCCGTCCTTTCCCTGGTGAAGAATTCCGTTGGTCTACACCAAACAAAGACAAAATAGTTTTCTAACTCTACTGGGCTGACAGAAGCCACGCCACACACCGGGCTGACAGCAGTCACACCACGATTTCTGCAACACTCCCAAGAGCGAGGTTGCCTTCGCGCCCATAAATCAGCGACTGACAATATAAAACCCTCACCCCTCAAAAGAAAACATGAGCATCGCCGGCAAACTCTTCTTCCCACAAACTCACGTGCTAAAACGCGCCGAGCTCGCTCACCCTGTCCATTCGCACGCGAAACAGGAACCGCAAAGACGAGGCACGTGACAACTCAGCACAAACACACTACACACCACGCATACACACACAAATCCGCCTACACCAAAATTAACCCTTTCACCACCAGCAACCTGCTCGCGACACCATCCATCCATCCATCCATCCATCCATCCATCCATCCATCCATCCATCCATTCACCCATCCATCCATCCATCTATCCATTCATCCACCCACCCATCCATCCATTCATCCACCCATCGGTGGAGGCGGATGGAGCAGACGCAGGAGAAGGAGCGGCAGAGGGAAAATGTGAGGAAGAGAATAGAAGACGATGCAGAAGAGATGTAAAATAATCCCTGCTTGCAGAAAGGAAAGGACTGAATAGTGTTGCCAAAAAGTAAACCGCTACTGTTGTTGCTCTACTGCTGCTGCTGCTGTTGTTGTTGTTGTCATTTGGAAGGAGGAGAAGAAAAGGTGAGTGAGGAGGGGGTCGGGGTCGTGGGTGGGTGAGGAGGGGGTCGGGGTTGTGGGTGGGTGAGGAGGGGGTTGGGGTTGTGGGTGAGTGAGGAGGGGGTTGGGGTTGTGGGTGAGTGAGGAGGGGGTTGGGGTTGTAGTTGGGACGTGGGGGCAGATGACAATCACAACAATAATACAAGGCCTTGGCTTGCTTGGCATTCATTCATTCGGGAAAAAAAACTCTCAGAACAGTTCTTCCGGGTGATGGATGGATCGATGGAGTTTTATGGGATGGTTTTACGGCCTTTCAGCCTTTGAAACTTTTGTAAGGCCATTTAGCATGAACATCACTAGAACTAGAAGAGTAAACGCAAATCAAGTCGCGGTGTCCCTAGTTATTCGCCTCTTAAGAATCGCGTAGGGAGACGCGGTGGGTCAATTCTTACCCCGAAACCACAGGGCTATGGGCTATTAGTGTTGGCAAGCTATGTAGGGCTATAAATGACGAAAATCAATAGAACCGGTTAGAGTACGTACAAGTTTTACAAGTACTCACGTGTTTCCTAGTCACTTGCCTCTTATACAAGTACTCACGTGTTTCCTAGTCACTTGCCTCTTATACAAGCACTCACGTGTTTCCTAGTCACTTGCCTCTTATACAAGTACTCACGTGTTTCCTAGTCACTTGCCTCTTATACAAGCACTCACGTGTTTCCTAGTCACTTGCCTCTTATACAAGTACTCACGTGTTTCCTAGTCACTTGCCTCTTATACGACTTGCGTGAGGAGACGCGGTGAGTCTATTCCTACCTCATCCCCGTAGGTAGATACTTCAAGTGAAAAGGTACTACGCCACCACTACTGCCACCATCACCGCCACCACTGTCACCACTGTCACCTCCGCCACCAGTGTCACCACCACCACCACTGTCACCACTGTCACAACCGCCACCACTGTCACCACTGTCACCACTGTCACCTCCGCCACCACTGTCACCACCACCACCACTGTCACCACCGCCACCACTGTCACCTCCGCCACCACTGTCACCTCCGCCACCACTGTCACCACCACTGTCACCTCCGCCACCACTGTCACCACTGTCACCTTCACAACTGCTACAACCACCACCACTGCCATCACTGTCACCACTGTCACCTCCGCCACACTGTCACCACCACCACCACTGTCACCACTGTCACCACCGCCACCACTGTCACCACTGTCACCTCCGCCACCATTGTCACCACCACCACCACTGTCACCACTGTCACCACCGCCACCAGTGTCACCACCACCATCACTGTCACCACTGTCACCTCCGCCACCAATGTCACCACCACCACCACTGTCACCACTGTCACCTCCGCCACCAATGTCACCACCACCACCACTGTCACCACTGTCACCTCCGCCACCACTGTCACCACCACCACCACTGTCACCACCACCACCACTATCACCACCGCCATCACTGTCACCACTGTCACCTTCACAACTGCCACAACCAGCATCGCCGCCACAGACTCCACCACTACCATCACAACATAAACTTTATTTGGAAGCCATCTGGCTCATAACAGTAGAGGGCAAAGTGGATTTTGAAGCAAATAGGACTATTTTAATTGTTTCATACCGAGGAAGATTGAAAATGCTGAAATATCAATTAAAGGTCCCCACTTGATTGAAGCATCCATATTTTAATCCATAATTTGGATGCATGATGCTTGACGTAGTCTGCAGGTCTTAAGAATATTGCATGATTTTTTAAAGCCTCTTAGACAAAGTATTTTGTAGCAAGAATTAAATGTATTGCGCAGCTACCCAGGAATTATGATGGTTTTATTGAGCCTTACCATTCTCAACCACTGTGCCACTATAGAATGATAGTGTGCTTTTTAATCAGTCGCTTTTGGTTGATTTGCTCCAAACTGCTTTCCTGCGGGAGGTATGTTCACGAAAAAATTCGAAGGTGGCACCTCTATGTTGTCGACACAGTGTAAGTTCAACTTAAGGTGATTTGCATTGAACGTTTTCTATCAAAAATGTTTGTTTATCTGTTATAAATACATGAAATAGAAACAACATAGCATGCACACACACGCACACACACGCACACGCGCACGCGCACACACGCGTACAAGTGCACACACACACGCGCGCGCGCGCAGAATAAGAAAAGATAAAGAAAAAAGAAGGAAAAAAACAGGTTGCGACGTACTGCAGACAAAAATCTTCAACTTTGAAAGTTGCCTTCGATATGGTAAAGCATGGTAAGTAATCGATTGTAATCACGAATTACACGTCGGCCCCTAAGCCTTAGCCCAGTTTAGCCCAGTCAGCAAACCCTGATTTGAGTTTTTTCCGGAAACTGGCGATTTGTCACGATAGCTATCAACAGCTTTCAGAACTGAACGTATGTGGCAGGCGCTCGCATGGACTTGTTCAACATCTACTACAGCTTTCAGAACTGAACGTATGTGGCAGGCGCTCGCATGGACTTGTTCAACATCTACTACAGCTTTCAGAACTGAACGTATGTGGCAGGCGCTCGCATGGACTTGTTCAACATCTACTACAGCTTTCAGAAGTGAACGTATGTGGCAGGCGCTCGCATGGACTTGTTCAACATCTACTACAGCTTTCTGCTTCGCACGCGCTCACGGCCAGCGCTCCCCAGGGAACGTTTTGATAGCTTCTGATCGGCATTGCTAGCGACCTAGAAACGGAGCTCCGGTTTCTAGCCAAGAGGGTGAAGCTCTAGTTGTTCATGGACTCTGTGCAAGGCGTGGTGCTGAGATTCTATCCCAGGTCCTGTGAAATACCCAGGTCTAACGATTTATTTTGTTTTATGAAGCTACAGTCCACAACAAAGGAGTTTGCGTGTGTGCCACTTTGGGACGTGGCTCATGAACACTGATCAACAAAGACACGAAGGAAGGATGGAGTTTTATGGCCTTTCAGCCCATGTAAGCTATGCACTGCCATTAATCACGAAATGAATTAAAATGTTTAGAGTAAGCCCAAGTCACTATTTTCCTACTTATTCGACTTTTACAAATCGCGTAAGGAGGCGCGGTGGATCAATTCTCACCGCCAGTCAACAGATGAAAGATGCGAAGGAGCGGAACACGAAAAAGTCAATGCTATATATAGGTCTGGTCGAGTCAGAAAAATGAGGTGGCACAATATATATCTTCTTGAAAATCAATCATGCAAAAATGGTCAATCTCACCCTCGCCTGACTGCCCTCACCAGAGAGGTCAAAAGGTGAAGGTGTGCTTTTATACAGAGACGTTTCTCTCACATTTGCGTCTCAAACCTCTTTGCACCCTAACCCCAGCCCGCTGCCACCTGGCAATGGAGTGACACGTACAGAGGCGAGTTCTCACAAGCAATCCTAACGCATCATACGCGATCCTTTCGCAGGACCAGAGGCGTCTTTCCTTTCTAATTCCATGTTCAGAGATGAGCGCTCACAGCGAGAGCCTGCGTGGTCAGGTTCAATTTGAAGATAAAGGGCGCGTTTGTTAGGCAAGTGACTCGCCTCGATGGCTAGTCGAGGGAGAGCGAGACGCACCTGCGGCTAAAAAACGGCCAATTATCAATCGACGAGGTGGAAGTCCGAGAGAACATGGCTGCGTCCTGGCGCCAGAGTCGGCGAAGGTGTTGCCGATTAACGAAATAACTGACGATAACAGATATCACATCAGTTTTTCACTTCACAGAAAACACCACACAAACAAGAAGGGCAAAGCCCATACGACTCACATGCTTGACCTTGACCTTTATATGACCTTGACCTTCAGGTGACCTTCAAGGTCAAGGTCAAACAACTAAACCTACCAATGACATCATACACTAAGAAATGCTTTACACATTTTTCCTACCAAAATACATGTGACCTTGACCCAAGGTCAAGGTCATCCAAGGTCATGCAACACAAAACTGTTAATTCAAGACATAGGAAGCACAATGGTGCTTATTGGCACTTTCTACCATGAGATATAGTCACTTTTAGTGGTTCACTACCCCATTTTGGTCACATTTCATAAGGGTCAAAGTGACCTTGACCTTGATGATATGTGACCAAATGTGTCTCATGATGAAAGTATAACATGTGCCCCACATAGTTATTAAGTTTGAAACAGTAATCTTCTATAGTTCAGGGTCAAGGTCACTTCAAAATATGAATACAATCCAACTTTGAAGAGCTCTTGTAACCTTGACCTTGAAGCAAGGTCAACCAAACTGGTATCAAAAGATAGGGCTTTCTTTGCCCTATATACAATATATAGGTCAGGTATCCAATGTTACAAACTTCAGAGAAAATTGAGAAAATGTGAAAAATGACTGTTTTTTAGACAACATTTATGGCCCCTGCGACCTTGACCTTGAAGCAATGTCAAGTCACTATGTATGTTTTTTGTGGCCTTGTCATCATACACCATCATGCCACATTTGGTATTTATAGACTTAATAGTCTCCGAGAAAAATCCAACGTTAAGGTTTTCGGACGCCCGGACGCCCGGACGCCCGGACGCCCGGACGGACGAAACGGGTGGGTACATAGGCTCACTTTTGCTTCGCATGTGAGTCAAAAACCCACGACAAACACCAAAGAATAACTTTTCATGGGACGCAACTCTTTCGCATACCCGCTTCTGCACAAGACGGCTATGAAGGAGTTTGTACCGTCTATCATATGATCTAAATAATGTTTTGATAAAATCGATGAACTTTCACTACACGTGACGTCACACACGCCATGACGTCATGGCTATTTTCTTCGTTCCATGATCATGGCCGACGCGAGCTCCTTCCAAACATGGAGCTCAGCAACCAACACTGGCGAAAGCCCGTCACCGACCACGAATGAGATCTTTCTATCATGGAAACAGGCAGAACAGCTCATGAGACAAAAGCCCCTCCACTAGCCCTTAAAGATAACAGAAATCGGCGCGAAGTGAGATGAAGTCAACTCACTGCTCTCCATTCGCTACAAAGGTGAGCAGATAATAATGAAATACTGTGTCGACTTAGATACGCTGATCCAGAAAGGGAAAGCGAAAGTCCCTAGCAACAGCACGTGCTCGAGTCAGCCTCCAGACCTCACCATCTGGTGAAGCAGGGAAAATACATTTCTTTTCGCCCAACTAAAGTATCACGGGAGGCTAGCATTGCGTGGGCCCACGAGAGAAAGACAGCTAAGTAAGTAAGTTCGCAATACCTTGAAGAACGCTGGGACTTCAGGTGTTCCCTGTGTAGTTTGGATGGTGGGAGTTGGGGGTGGGGTGGGGGGAGCACTTTGCCCTTTCGATGACCCGTGTTCTGGAGCTGCCACGAGGCAAGCATAGAGCAAGACAAGGGGCATCGGGAAGCTGCTGGACACAACCCAAGCAGCCTCAGCGTGGGTTTGATAATGCAAGAGCCAACGCCCACACGGACCTCGAGGTTGCCTCGTGTGTGGACACCCCTCGGTAGCACATGCTGCTTGGGGCTTCCCATGGCCAGCCTACTGGAGCAGACCCCGAAAGCTCCGAGGCCACATGTTCCAGCCGAAGAGAGGGCTATCGTGCGGCCGAGCAGTGGAATGGCAGTGAAGCCTCAACCCCGAAGTTTGTAACAGTGCTATGACGGCGTCTTCTGCCGCCGGTGTTGCCCTGAGAAGCTGTCGTCATGGAGACGCAGCTTGCAAGATCATGTTTACGGCAGATTTTTTTCTGGAAGCGTTTGTTTAAACGGTAGTTGCTCACTCTCGTGGCATGGCTTTGCGAAGGAAGATTTAGGAAGGGCGTAGTCCACGGCTGTTGCAGGCTCGCTGGTGGCTGACACGTCCAATATGGGACAAGCAGATCCGACCACAGGGGCTGCAGTTGAAAGTCTTGTCTGGGTTGGGTGCTGAGATATCGCGGATCTTTCTCATTTCTCCTTTGTGTTCATGGCTGGCCCTGCGATTTCTTGCAAAGGAGGAGACAGCCTGACGGAAACAGTATTGACTAAACAGTATTCATTGACAATTAAATGCCGTGATAGAATTTACGTGCATTGCGGCATATGTTTGTAGTGCTCTGTGATGCTGGTAGTGTGGCAAGAAAGCGAGGCGGTCACACGCGATACAACGTCAAGATATTGAATGATGCGAGTCGAGAAAATTGGTACCTTCAAACCGTCGTGTTATGTTACAAATTCTTTGTCGGTTGGAAATAACACAATGCATGACCATGCCCACCACGCCAAGAAGGGGTTGGGGAACAGTCTGGAATTGCCTTATGAACCGTGTACATCAATACCGTCGCCTGTGTAAGCTTCACGCTATAATTTTCTTTGTTTTTCTCTTTCCCTTCAGTCTACTTGCAGGTGCCCGAAATACGAAAGCCCGAGACTCGGTATTCGACTGGCATTTTACATTCACCTTTCAACCTGAAGTGCCACAAGGACATCGCTTGTGAACGTGCAAAAACACCCCCCCAAAAATGATCACGTTACAGGAATTTCTATTTTGGCTGGTAAGTTTCGGTGTTTTTGTTCGTTTGTTTGTTGTTTTGTTGTGGTGGTGGGTGTTGTTGTTGTTGTTTTTGTTTTAGGGGGAGCTGGATGGGTAAGGGTGGAGGGCATTATTTGTCTTAGCTTCTCTTTTTATGATCGCTGTAAGCAACAAAGCGCTGCAAATACATACTGTAAACGTGTTACGTCTGTGCTCGAAAACAGGTTGAAAAGACGCTGTACGAATTCCCCCCACCCCCTCATCAAATTACGTATTACGTGAAAGAATGAATGAATGAATGCACGAATGAATGAATGCAGTTTTACGGCCTATTAGTCTGTGTAGGCTATTTAAGGCCATTGGTCACGAAAAACCACTGGAACTGGTAAGAACAAAAGCCAGTCAGGCCACAATTTCCCTAGATATTTGCCTTATACGAATCGCGAAGAGCAATACGGTGGGTCTATTCTTACCCCCAACCCAAAGGGGAATACTTTCTTCTAATCTATACTCTGTGTTAGACCGCACCATGTCTGTCATCATAGGATTGTTTTGAAAACGTTTACCGAAAACTCTTTTGTCCTCATCTCATCCTTCCTCGTTTACAAGTATTGCAATCCTCTCGTGGATTGTTGTTGTTGTCGTTGTAGTTGTTGTTGCTGTTGTATTCTGTTCCTTATTCACCATTTAAGCTGGTTGCAAGGCACACTTTTAATTTATCCCCACACGCAGTCTTCTGTTCTACTAGAATTTTACAACTTTTTTTCTGTATCTACCACAAACACGCACATAGCGTGCGAACATCATGCTGCGACTCCTTGTTCTAATTGTACACATTTCTTCTTCTTTAACAGCTTCAGTGCTTAGAGAAGAATATCAGAGCATTGGAGGATGTGGACAGAATAACACTGAAGCTGCGAGCAAAGACGCACATTGAAGAGGGACACAGAGATGCAGTGTCCGAGACGCAGATATTTTTGCAGGAGCTTCGTCGCAGAAAGTCTGCACAGGAGTTATCTTTCCTGTGTCGTCTGAAGTTCACGAGGGCCGAGTCGCACTTTGATCTTTTTGCATCCTTCGTCACTGGCAACCAGGAGACTTCATGGCGTCCTTGGCAACCACTGGACTTCCTTGGAGCCCTAGAGCTGTTATGGGAATTTCTGGCCTCCAGTGTTGTTGGTGAGGGATATCTCCTCTCTGTATAGATGTCTACGTTTACACCGCTAATTTATGCGCATTGTTTCACACTATATGTCGGTCTGTGTGCGTTGATGAGTGCATGTGCATGTGTGCGTGTCAGTCTTTTTGCCTGTCCATCCGTCCTCTGTCTGTCCGACCATTGTCCCCCCGTCCATCTGTCTGTCCATCTGTCTATCCATCAGTCTGTCCACCCGTCCATCTGTCTGTCCATCAGTCTGTCCACCCGTCCATCTGTCTGTCTGTCTGTCTGTCTGTCTACCTGCCTGCCTGCCTGTATTCCTGCCTGCCTGCCTGCCTCTTCTCTCTCTCTCTCTCTCTCTCTCTCTCTCTCTCTCTCTCTCTCTCTCCCCGTCGCTCAGAGGATAGAGTATAAGCTAGCCATTATGTGTTTCAACTTCTTCAATCAAACTGCACCACACGCACTCAAAGAAATTCTCACTGTCTACACCCCCGCTAGAAATAACCGTTCAGCTGCAGACACCAAAACGTTAAATGTCCCCCGTCGCAAAAAGATAACCCAAGGACAGCGAGCTTTTTCCTACATCGGCCCTGTAACATGGAATAGCCTACCTTTCCCTGTCCGTCACTCTAATTCCATGTCCCAGTTCAAAACCTCCCTCAAGACACACCTGTTCCGGTCAGTCTTTCCTGACGAGCAGTGAAGGCGCCTCTTTTATGTTTCGTGTTTTGCCTGCTACTTAATTAATTGTATTGTATTTAATTGTTCTTTTTATTTCAATTGTATAGTATGTGAGTGTTAGAATGTTTTGTATGAGTGTAGACTTTATCATTGTACACGCCATGAGCTTGCTATTAGGGAAGGTATGTGCGTTATAAATAGTCTGTATTATTATTATTATTCTCCGTCTCCCCATCCCTCTTTGTATATGTTTCTGTTTGTTTGTGCACGTGTCGGTTTGTGCATCTGCCTGCCTGCCTGCCTGCCCGCTCGCCTCTCTCTCTCTCTCTCTCTCTCTCTCTCTCTCTCTCACTCTCTCCCACTCTCTCTCCCTCCCTCTCCCTTTCTACCCCTCTCCCCCTCTCCCTCTCTCCCCCCTCCCTCCTCCTCTCTCTCCCCCCCCCCTTCTCTCTCTATCGTTCCGACAAGTATCGGTACATTCGATAGAATACGTAGTTTTGTGGCATGTTCTCAAAGTAATGCTTGCATTCTGACAACAAGGGAAAGTGCCATACTCATGCCCACACTATTGATTACAGACATTGCTCAGGCTATCGCTTGTACATGGTCTATAGCGTAACACACATTCAACAACATTCATCATCAAATGACGTATTAGCATGCATTTTTCATTGAACACAATTTTGCATAAGGTGAGATTGATATAGGTTATGCATTTCACTCATTATTGCTTCACTTCGACGAAACTCGTCTGCTTTGCAATGTGCTGATGATCTTTTTATATATCTTCCAAGTGTATACGGAAAACAAACCCCACTGCGTGGATACTATCAAGATGAAGATAATACCGCAAGCAGAACACAGTACGAAATACGCGGTTGATATGACGATGTTCAACCTACGCAACAGCACCAATTGCAGCCATGATCTGCGTGATTCGAAATTGGAACAAAGGGTGAGCCATCCACCGTAGTCCGTGAGACCCTTTTTCTTAACATTTCAATGTAAACGAAGCAGCAGCAGGGTTCTTTTTTCTTTCTTACTCTTTTAATTCCACAACAGCCATTTGCGATTATATTTTGATAACTGTTATCAGTTTTTGATAAGTCGTGAGAACTTTGCTTGTGTGAACATCTGCAATCTTCCTCATCGTGACGGGAGCGTGGTAAGTTTGGCGTCTTGTCCATAACCCTGGACAGATGTCCAGGCTTTACACATTCATCCCACACCCCAAAGTTTTTGTTCCAACCTCGATGTTATGACTTGATCGAAATGAGAGTCAAGTCAGTTTTTAAGCATCAAATCATTTGATTCTACCAAGATGTATTTGATTTCGCAAACGCTCTCGAAAGGACCCCTGAATATCCACTAAAGGAATTCATATATCATCATTTGAAAAACGAACGTCAGTCTTCTTTCATTTCGTGTAAATATTTCTAGATTATTTCATGTGACTATGGACAAGCTCTACGACACCCGAAGTACTCTCATAAAGGTAGAAGTAAAGGTGCTCTTTTTCATACTGCGACTTTTTTTACCCATTGATGGATGCTCAAACCTCACACATTTCTCTATTTTCTTCGTGCAGGATCCTTGGTGGCTGAACGAGACATTCTGGGGACAGAGACCAAACGAGCCTAAGAAATCAGGCAATGAATGCCACGGCAAAAACTATCTGGATAAGATAGCGGAAGCTGCCAGAGGGGCAGGACTTTCCAATGCCGTGGTGATGGTCGTGGGCACGGGAGCGAACCCCACAGATGACTCGGGGCAAGCAAATACACGGACGGGAGAAGGACCCGAGCAGAAAGCATCGGAGGGAAATGTCTCCTCAGCTCAGAACAGTGATCCATCTCATGCAAAAATGGACGTCACACGGGCGGGAAGGCGTGTGGAAAGAGCACAAGCACCTCAATATTCAGTGGAGTCGACCAGTGATGTACACCTGCACAGATACCTTGATAGAGCAGTGGACAGCGACACCTCGCGGGCAGAATCGCAGTCCGGCCTCTCTATTGCTTCGGTCTCAATGTCCCTCCTTGCTTTGAGCAGATTAGAAACTGCCAATCACGTCAATGCCAGCAGTGACTCAAGCAATATTCTCCTTGCGGGCGGTATCAGCACTTGTGCATCCGTCTACAGCCACACAAAGTCTGCCAGTGTAGACGGGGGCAGCAGCAGTAGTAGCAATACCTCTGCAAATGTAATGAGTAGTAGGAGCATCCCTTCCGGCGAAGCAGTCAACAGATTGAGCACCAAAGTTGCCAATAGCAGGAGCATCAGTGCCAGCATAACCAAAAGTTGCAGTACTGGTGCCGACACCGCTACTTGTGATAGTGCAGGCAGAAGGATTTTTAACCCAATCAATAGAACTGTTGGCGTCAATTCAGTTCCAGTGCAGGTCCCAGCAGCTAAAACATCTTTGACTACCACGACCTTCGCAAAGATCATTACCACCACGACAACCATCGCCACAACCACTACCACCACAATTACCACTGCAACAGCCTTCAGAACAGCCAGCTGCATACCTGCTCTTCCAGTTATCGCCACTGCTACAACGACAGCGGGACGAGATTTCTCTCTTCCTATTGAGGATGGAGAATTGAAATTATCCACCCTTTCCCCCCAAGGGAAACGACTCTCGCGCCTGTCTGGTGCTCTGAGCAAAGCACGGGGAAATGTGCTGCTCTCCACCATAACAGCTATTCCGTCCACAAAGCCTGCTCGTAGACCATCCAAGAAAGCGCAAGTAAAAAAGTTTGCAGAATTGGCGAAAGAAATGGGGGACAGGCAAAACAGAGAGCCTACACTTCCCGCACCTGCGATAGTGAGCGATGGTGCCAAACGGGTCTCTGAGGGCCGTCGTCCCAAAGTAAGCACAGCAGTGCGCCTCGCCGGGAAACGCAGCTGCACAGCTTCACGCAGCATGGACGCTGCAAAGAAATGCCGCGATGAGAAGGGTAAAAGTGTGCAGAAGCTACCAAACACGGAAGATGCAAACGACGCCATTGTACAGCCGTGGTCATTGATTTCGGCCCCCATTCTCCCGCCTGTCCGTCATCCTGGTTCTTCTGAGGGAGTCGGTGTGATGTCAGCTCGAGGCCGACCTCACATTGCAGGCAATTCTTTGAAACCAAATCCTTTGTCCACAGTAGTTCCACCTCAGTCTTTGCTTGAGGAACTCTGTTCTTCAAACACCGTCTCGTCAGGGGTGTCTCGCCCTGAGCTGAAGGTGACAGCGTCAGCTCAGTCCACTGAAATGAGCGTCTGCTCGTTTCCGACGTCCTCCACCCTGCTCAACAGGGACAACAACCGGCTGTCGTCTTTGTTGGCGAAACTGGATCAATCATGGGAACATTGTTCGTGCAACAACCACCAGCACTCGCATAATTCTCGGCAGACGTGCCAGTGTGCTGGGCATCGTTCCCGTGCACCCGGCAGTGATTGTTGTCGCCAATGCGATACTCACCAATGTCAAGGTCCTTCAAGGGAACGCAAACCGTTAACTGTTCCCCAGCCCCAAATAACACCTATGAAAGGTTTTCACTGCAATGTCCACCAACCTTTAGAAGCCCCACGAGAATGTTGCCACTGCAGCCGACATCAACCCTCATGTCACCTTCCGCCCCGTCACCACACTCCGCCTTCACCAAGAGAATGCTCCCATGGGACTCCTTGTCCGATGATGAGCTCGTCCTCATTCAATGATCACCAAAATCCTGGCTTCATTTGTTCGTGTGCCATGTGGGAGAGGAAGATCAAAGCTCTGAAAATCAGAGGGACCGCTGCTTTCCAGAGACTGAGGTGCAAGCTCAACTGCCCACACAGTTGCTGCCCCGAGAGGTTCAAAGACCCCCACGACCAGTCCACGTTCTACATTAGCTATGTAGACGGGAAATCGGACAACCAGGCATCCAGTTCCAGCAGTTCCTTGCTGTTTCGGTCCTCGTCCAGCCTTTCCGAGGAGGCCAGCGAGTCAGGCTCCTTCACGGCCTGGACTATGGGGTCCTATGGGAGCTCATTCGAAGACATCCCCTTCTCTTCGTCAGAGGCCCTCTGTGTCTGCCATTGCAAGCGCTCCAAGTCTGGACAGAGAAAAGGCCACGGCAGTTCTCGGTCCAAGTCCCGAAAGAAGAAAGTAAGACTCTTTACTTCCTACAGATACTTTGCATTTGTAAGTAATGATTTCCCTTAGTGGACCTGCAATTTTATAAACAGTCCTAGAACAGGACCACCATTCTATTGCCGTACACGCACTTGTATGTTCATATAGTGATTAGCAATAGATCATGACGTGGAAAAAAGGTTTCTGGAGAGTGGCGCAGAAATTAACACACTGAACTCAAGAGCTTCTATAGTGATGAACTAAATGAAAATAGCCTGCCACATATACAATTTTAGGAGTTGAACTTGCGTTGTGTCTGTCTGCCTTTTGCTGTTATACGAGCACTCTCTCATGTCTATCTCCATTCACGCCCCATCTTGTCTCTGTCTCTCCAGTTCTTGGTGTCTCCGACTTTCTCATTTTCGCTCTTTGTCTCACTGTCTCTCTCTGTCCCTCTTTGTCTCTTTGTGTGTCTGATTCCTCCTCTCTCTCTCTCTCTCTCTCTCTCTGTCTCTCTCTCTCTCTCTCTCTCTCTCTCTCTCTCTCTCTCTCTCTCTCCCTCTCCCTTCCCCCCGTCCCTCCCTCCCTCTTCCTCTCTCTCTCTCTCTCCCTCCCTTCCTCCCTCCCTCTCCCTCCCTCCCTTCCTCCCTCTCTCTCTCTCTCTCTCTCTCTCTCTCTATCTCTCTCTATCTCTCTCTCTCTCTCTCCCTCCCTCCCTCCCTCTCTCTATCTCTCTCTCTCTATCTCTCTCTCTCTCTCCCTCCCTCCCTCCCTCTCTCTCTCTCTCTCTCTCTCTCTCTCTCTCTCTCTCTCACACACACACACACACACACACACACGCACACACATACACCCCGACAAATAGACACAGCTTCCTTCTGGTTTCAAGCAGAGCAGGAGCAGAAAAAGCGACAGTAGCAGCAGCGAAAGCAGCAGCGAGAGCAGCAGCAGTGGCGACAGCAGCAGCAGCAGTTGCAGCTGTTGCACGCATCGGTCCTC
>JAWQFJ010004391.1:47500-82500 GCA_034096865.1 Theodoxus fluviatilis | reverse complement strand
CTTCAGTTGTCGCAGGTACTACGTCCTATGATGATTTTGAAGACGACTCGTTCTTGTCGTTCGACCATCCTAAGTCAATTAATCCCAGGCTGCCTCAGGATAAGCCGAGTAGTGGCAAAACGGACATCACTTCCAAGACTAACTGGATCTTTCACAGCAGAAACTTTGTCCCACGAGGCAACACCGTGATCACGGCGACGGTGCTGGAATCCGGAACGGCAAAGGCGTGTGAACATTGTCTCCAAAGAAATGCACAGGACGCGTGTACAATGACGACTTGTCCCAGTGTCAACTCCAGACAACCTACACCGTTTTCAAACGCCCCATCTGACGACTCAAGCTCGACGGCCCAAGAACATCGTCGAGATCCAACAGCCAGAGCGGGCAACGCAAGCAAGGAAAACAGCACTGCGAAGCTAGGTGACGACCAAAGCAAATTCAGCTCCAAGCACAAGAAGCAAAAAGGAAAGAAGCAAAAGTCACCATCCGCTTCAAGGAGCCCTTCCGAGACCTTGCAGAAAAGTCACCAAAACATGAAACCCACATCGTGCCAACACTGCCTCGACATGAGACATCGTTCGCCTTCCCACAGTCAGGACGCCTGCACAAGAGCAACTTGTCCCATCTACACATCCAGAGAAGAGTCTATACAAGTCACTGACTCTCATTCTGATGCGAGAGGAATGGTTGACATAGAGTGTGACATAGAGTCAAGGAGCCCTTCCAGGACCTCGCAGAAAAGTCACCAAAACATGAAATCCACATCGTGCCAACACTGCCTCGACATGAGACATCGTTCGCCTTCCCACAGTCAGGACGCCTGCACAAGAGCAACTTGTCCCATCTACACATCCAGAGAAGAGTCTATACAAGTCACTGACTCTCATTCTGATGCGAGAGGAATGGTTGACATAGAGTGTGACACTTGTGGACTTGTCTTGTGTGACGAGTGCAGTCTAAGCTGCAGTACATCAACATCAAATAGTTTGCAAGGCACCAGCGAGCGTGAGATGAAGCAGCTGCCACTAACAGCTCCACGTGATCCCTCCCACGTCTCAGGTAAGCCTTCCCATTTGACGGTTTCTAAGGCATGCCAGTTTCCCCCTGACGTGAGACAACCTTCCCCTTCCCACAGTCAGGACGCATGCACGAGAGCGACTTGTCCCATCTATGCATCCAGAGAAGAGTCTATACAAGTCACTGACTCTCATTCTGATGCGGCAGGAATGGTTGACATGGAGTGTGACACTCGTGGACTTGTCTCGTTTTGCGAGTGTAGTAAGGCCAGCACTACAAGAACATTGAATAGTCTGCAAGGCACCAGCAAGCGGCAGATGAAGCAACTGCCATTGACACCTCGTGATCCCTCCCCCGTCTCAGGTAAGCCTCCCCATAAAACGGTTTCTAAGGCATGCCAGTACTGTCACATTGCGAGACATCTTTCGCGTGCAAACGGTCGTGATGTTTGCGTAATGCACATTAGTTCCACCTGCATATCCCGAGATGACGGTGTACAGGCAAAGGTCTGCACGACAGACATGGCAACAATTGTCGATGAAGATGAGGACAAACAAAACTTCAAGTCACGAGATGAAAGCACTGCAACAAGTACTACCACACTTGATAACTATCAAAGTGTCAGCAAGTACCAAGTGGCTGAAGTGAAGAAGAGTGACGTGTGTTGCCAGTCCAATTGCCCTTTCCTTGTTACGGAATTCAAGACGTCTTATCTCTATGACAACGAGAGAAAAAGCCCGTCAATTCAAAGTCAAGATGAATGTTTAATGACCACGTGCCCTTTCATCAACTACAAAGGAGACCAGACGCCTTCACCAGTTCCAAGAAGTGAAACACGAAGATGGTCAGCCAGATACCCAGAGAAACAAACTTTCACAGGATGCTCCCCAATAACAGAAACCAGTGAGATGACAATGGTGTGGAAAGACGGTGCAAACAAAGCAGACGTGAGCACCAACACCAGTCGCACCATCGACTGCGGATCGGGGCCGTCCCATGAGTCCGATGTGGTCATGACGGGACGTGAGGGAACACTGTATGTCGTCAAGACAGTGGAAAAGGCACACACGTGCGCATGTTCCACCTCTACGGCTGACCTGCACGATGCGAAAACGTTGACAAGCCCCAGTGCACTGCCGTCCAAGAAGACCTCGACCAAAGGAAAACGTGCGCGAAAACAACACACGCCAAAAATGTCCAGGCACGCTGACGTCACGGCGAAGACCAGTAGAGATACCGATTTCGGGTACCCAACCGCAACACATGTGATGACGACGTTCAGCATGCAAACACCTGCAGAGTCATGCCCCTACCTGTGTCCCCCCAAGCAAGCAGTTAGCTACGATGAAGAAACCATGAACATCAAGAGCGGACAACGTTTTCTACGCACAGATAAAACAGAGAAACGAAGAATGCTTCCTACATCACCCATTGGTTCCGATGCTGTAACAGGAGTGCATGACCAAAGAGCTAAGACCCCTGGTGAACAGGATTTGATGACGTTGTCCACGATAAGAGAATGCTCCTGGTTGATAAGCGGGGAGAGACGAAGCGAGGGAACGGTCACACCGCCCGCAGACGTCAAAAACCTGGCGACATGGCGGCAGAGGGGAGAGACACTCTGTACTTGTGACTGTGGCAGCGACATTTCACGCACGAGTCCTCCAGAACCGGATGGAGACTTGTTCATGGAAGAGGAGGACTACTGTATGAGTCCGGATAACTCTCCGCAAACAGGTAGGCAATCGCCATATGACTCTCCCATAAGAGAAGAAAGACGCAACCTAGGTAAACTAGAAAAATACCAGATCCGCTCGGTTAATGATCAGTCAGAAACAGAACCTCATTACTACAGTGATATTGGTACAGGCACACCAGAAATTGTCACCCAAGGAAATGGCCAAGAAGACGTGATCCTTCGACCAAAGGACTCCTGCTGTATTTACACATGTACCTATTTAAATGCAGGAGGCAGAACCTTACCGGGGTCTAGTAGAACTCCAGTGTCTTGTGGAACACCAGTGTGTTGTGGAACGCCGGTGTATTGTGGAACATCAGTGTCTTGTGGAACTTCAGTGTGTAGTGGAACACCAGTGTGTAGTGGAACACCAGTGTGTTGTGGAACATCCATGGCATCCTTTCCTCCTCACGATGCTGACGATTATTCAGTGACGTTAAAATCCGTCGATCAAGGTAGGCCCTCCACAGATGATTCACCCGAGCACGAGGGTCTTCCGTATGCAGCTCTTCCTTTGAATAAGGATGAAGGCAAAGGACATGCACATGCAGTTAAGACTCATCGGAAGAAAAAGCTGCGAAGTAAAGAAGAAAGAGAGAAAGAGCGAACCATTTTGGAGGAGCCCTCTGAAAACTATCCCTCGAAGTCACCGGGTTACAGTTTGCAGTGCCAGACCGCTCCAGCCCCCTGTGAGTGTGATCTGGAAGGAATGGAATCCCGTCGACATGGTTCCCCCTCAGGTGCAGCAACACATACAAGACACCGAGAAAAGACATCACCATCACCATCAAAGTCAGACAGGCGAGCACTACACAACGTCCAAAGGCAGACCTCCGGAAAGAGCGCCAAAGACCCCAAAGTCAAGAAGCACGCGCGCGGACGCGAGAAAAGGGAAGGCCGGCCAGCTCTGACCTCCGAGTCAAGCAAGAGGGATGGACGAGAGAATCCTTCCAGATACGCAAAGGTTGATTACCTGGACGGAGGTTCAGGCAGCGACACAACGCTTCAGCCTGCCGACCCTTATTGGCAAGAATCCTCGTCTGGCTCAATACTCCCTTGTTACAGCAACGATAGAGGCAGATCCAGGTGGATCATTCCCCGTGGCCAGTGCGAGCCCAGGGCTACATCACAGATTTGTTATCCCCTGAATTATCGTCACCAAGACCTTGCTAGGCGTCACCTTTCTGCACCACCAGTCCACAGAAGGCCCTGGTCATCTCCTGATGACAGTAGTGCGGATGGGCCCCTGGAAGCAAGACTGGACCCCAGAGGTACGTAACGACACACTCCATCCTTGCCAGGACAAATAATGGGAGTGTAAAGAGGACATAGTAGATAGAAGAAGTTAGGAGACGAGCTGACTGGTAAGGATGGTGGACGAGGGTAGACAGCAGCAGTCACTTTCATTGAACTCAAGGAGTGACTTTCTACACAGGGAGGAAGGAAAATAGGCACGAAGAGGCAGGAGAGAAGACGGGAGGGTTGGAAAGAGAGAGAGAGAGAGAGAGAGAGAGAGAGAGAGAGAGAGAGAGAGAGAGAGAGAGAGGGGGGGGGGGAGAAAGAAACGTTTTTAGCAGAAAGCAGAAGGAAGCCTCACCCATATGTGTGTGCTTTATAGTTTCAACTACGTAGCTACCAGAAAACATTCACAGATTGCTATGCACGGCAGCTCTTAGAGTTGCAGACTTGAACACAAGCAACAGGTGCACAGCTTCTCCTAAACAAGAGTGAATGGGTTTTATACAAGGGTCAGGAGGGAACTAGAGAGAGTCATCTGATTTTGGTCTGGCTGTGCAGGCATGCTGTGTGGGCGAGTGTAGGTCAAGCAGCAAAACATTGCAGTGGGTTACTGACGAGAGTACAACTGTTCAACGTCGAAAACACTGACACTAGCACATGTTTTCTGTAACTTTGCTCTCTCAAACATGTGTTGCTTTTTAAAAATATCCTCCTCCCACCCTTTCTGCAACACCTCTTCAGTTGACACATGAAATGTGTTTGGATTTATAGAGTGGTGTATGTTCTTGAAAAGATGTCATTTGGTTTGAGATACTATCATTGGTTTTTTGTGCAAACGCGCACGCTAAACTGATCATTGGCACACAAATTCTCGCCCTTCCATGTTGTTTTACAATATTTTTAGTGAGATTTGTTGTCTCTGTGATTGAGTTATAATGGCAAATATTTTTTGCTTATACAGTAAAGCACTAGTCTTCCTGTGTTTGATCTCAACACTGTGGTTATAGTTTATCTGTCGTCGTTATTTGATAAGTTGCATGCATTTTCTCGGATGGGTTTCGTTTCTTTTATTCTGATTTCTACTTCTTTTACTCGAACGGATTACTTCGAGTTTATGCGATCAGCTATATCTGCCAGTATTAAAGCGAAGCTCGTAACTATCAAATGAGCACAGTCGTTATTATCAATGTACTATTCATCTTCGAAATCTCAGCTTATTCAAATCAAGTCAGTTTTCTCTCAACTAGCAGATATGTGAAAACTGAAACACAAAATGAAAAACCAGGGAATACACACTACAACTTTTTTCTGTTCGTTCAGAAAAGCATGTTTTCCTTTACTCTTCTTTGACCTTTTCATCCTAAAGTTTTGTCCTTGCGATTTTGTTATGTTGCCTCTTGATATTTCTTATTTGTTTAATCTAGTCGCATGTTCGTTTTTCTTGATCTGGACAGGTTCCAGACAGCACGATTTTTGGTGCATGCCTTGGCGGGTCTCCTGTGTTCTGCGTGGTAACAAACCATGGGACATTCGAGTGTGGTCCAAACACGGACCCCACTGCCACGCCAATAGATCAAAATCGGCACGTTCTTCCGCGCTGTTGAGAACAGACAGCTCCCAGTCTGGCCAGGAGCAGTCAGGCGTCTCTGGTGTCAGCACTGTGGAAACCAGGACAGCTTCCCATGCCCTCACTCAAGCTCTTCGGTGGGTCCAGGTGCACACCTTCCACTCCAGCACTCTCAGCCTAAGCTTCGAATCTTTGTCGTTTCCCACTCTGCGTGATGATCTAGAGAGTCTTTGGTCTGTAACGGAGGAAGTAGACACAGGTCTCCTATTGGACGTAGAGGACAGTACAGATAGCTCCGCCTCTTCTCCATGCAGCAAAACGTCTGATGTAGACATGCTGCATGGGAAAAAGAATCGTGGAACTTCAGTTTCACCCTCGCTCCAAAATGAAGATGCAAACTTCGAACGGGAAGTCAAGGCCAAATATGATTGTTGTCCACGAACCTCGCAGGCGGCGGACAAGAAGTTGAGAGCTGTACGTGCGAATGTGTCTGGGCGGCCCTCATGCCAGAGTTGCCGAGAAGAGGGCAGCATAGTGGACGTGGATACGTTCAGTCCGTCCTTGCTGTGGAAAAACAGCAGCACTCTCACCACCAGAGACAAGCACTCATCCATCGCTTCACAACATCACGACGGGGATGACGATGTCAGCATTGTAGGATTGCAAATATCCAGTCCCTCGCTGAATCAATTTGACAGCGAAGGTTTCAGCATGAAAGACAGTGATGCGTCCTCTCTTATTTTGGTTCAGCATAACATCTCAGATGTAGGCGTTGTTGAGGATACATCTGGCCCATTGTCGTACCAGAACAGAAGTGAAGGGTTTCTAGCTGAAGATAGGAATTGGTCTGGACCGTGTTTGTATCATAGACTCGGCAGCAGAATAAAATTTGTAGACAAGGAAATAAGCAATTCGTCGTTGAATACGAAACTAGGCAGGACATTCAGCGTTGTTGACAAGGAAACTTCTAGTACGTCTTTGTTAACGATGCCATGTGGAGGATTCAAAGCTGTTGAGAAGTCCACGTCCAGTACGCCTTTGATGGAGAATCTCAGGACAAATTCTAAAGTTGTCGACAAGTTAAAGTCCCCTCCATCTATCACAGAGGAACATAGCAAAATCAGTGATGTGGAGAAAGGTTCATCTTGTCTGTCACTGGCCCTTAGAGCCAGCAGAGAGACAAGCACACACGAGGAGGACACGTATGGTCAGTCACTCTTTAGGAGACACAGTAGGAATTTCAGTCTTGCTAGCACAGATACATCTATCCCAAGCCTTTTACAGGCAAACAGTGGAAACGTGACAAATGTACACCAGTGTGTCTCCGTTCCCTCCTTACTGCAGAACCAGAAAGCATTGAAGCCGCAAGATGTTCAAGACGCGAGTGTCTCTACTGTATACATGCCAAAAGAGTATTGTGATCAGTCCAGATTGCCCGATGTGTCACAGAAAGATGTGTGTATCTCTACGTCTAGTTTTGTAGGATGCTGTGCCGTCAACAGGACCACTTCAACGTGTCGACTATGGCACATGGAAAGCCAGATGCCATACAAACCGCCAGAGACAGACAAGGAAAAAGAGATTTCACTCTTGCGTCAGAAAACGATGGAGAGAAACTTGCAGACTCTCAGAGCACCTTCGGGAAAATGTTGGTCCTTCTCCGATGTTGAGGTGGAGAAGCCAGATTCAGACTCAGAAACCGTGACTGCATCTTTTCCTGCACCACGCCTGCTCAGCTTGAGACTTCTCGATCTTAGCCATGAGCGTCGAGCGACGGACAAAAGCAGGTCAGCTCAGTGCACGTCGACGGAGAGCCCGAAAACGTCATGTGTGAGCATGTTGGGCTACGACATCTTCTCATCTTCCGCAACCCTGATTCCTGGAGAGCTGGTGGAACCTTGGCACGGTAGGTCCACGTCTTTCACTCACACGCTGAGTGGAGCCTCTGGAGACAAAGTGAGGTACGCAGAAAACGCACGAGACGAGGATGAAAAGTGGACAAGGCCCGCTGCTTCCTCCGATCCCACCTTCCTTGCCCAGCCTCTGGGCGAAGAGAGCTGCAAAGCACGGGGGCTATGTGCGAGAGACACTCCCGAAGTTGAAACTACTGATGCGTTCGCGCAGCATCAGCCGGAGCAAGATATTCCTCGCGATGCACAGGAAACATCGCTGCCGACGAGCACGTCAGTCAAAAGATCCAAGTCCCTTCATAGAGGCAGCTGCTGCCCTGCAACTAGCGGTGCGCACATAAGCACGCAGCGCACAGTCAACGTCGAGGACCACGAGAAAATTAAAACCATTGAAGTTCTGTCGGAATCCACGTGGATGGCTACTTCATCCCCGCAGCACCCGCCACAGCAAACCATTCCACAGAAGATACAGGACTCATCAGTTCTGACACCAGCTTCTGTCAGGAGACTAGTTTCACTCTGTAGAGGAGGACGTCTTTCTCCGACTGGCAGGAAGCAGAGTGACATGCAGGGTATGCTTCATGTCGTGGACTATGACGAGTGCGAAACCGACAAGGTTTTGACGGAACGAGCATGGACACGTGCTTCTAAGAAGGGGAAACCGTCTTCGCCATCCTCCTGGAAGGACTTGAGAGTTGCATGCACTGGAGGTAAGTGTTCTTTCCCCCTTCTGCATGCACATTTGCCAATTGCTGCCACAGAGCTGATATCACTAACTCCCTGAGAACACATCAGTTCGCTGGTAAGTCGAACATCATTGCAGTTACTATTTTTCATTCTGGGCGGTCGCAGTTCTAGAATTCTAGTGGGGAAAAAGTCAGTGGAAGATAAGAGGTGTATTATTTTCGACTCTTTTTATGTGCATACAGGGCAAGGTAACGGATTCCTAATTGTTCAACGCGTACGATGATTGCTATGAAGAACTTGATGTCGGCAAACCTACTCTTCACACCACGAGAACTTATATGCTTCTGTCGTCAAGCCTTTCCTTTCTCAGGACTCTGAAACAGGACCTGCATTTTGGAATTCTGCTCTAGACCAAATTTTAAAAGCATTCCTTGTAGATGGGTCATTACTGAAAGACTACACAATTCTGGTAGCCGCCATGTATTTTCTGGACTTTCTCCTCTGTGCTTTTTTGTTAGACTCCGTGTAAGCATCGTAACGACATTGCTGCGAGTATCGTCTTTGCGTAGGCATCTTCCAGTACATCAAAACTCGATCGATTTCGTCTTACCATTTCGTCATCCGCAACAAAGTTTTCTTGTCACGTTGGCATCTAGCGGAGGGAGATTTTTTTGACAACACTGCACATTTCATAATCTGAGTAAAAATGATTGCCCCCACACTATTTTATTTCATTTTCCCTATCTCTACTGTCTCTTTCTCCCTTTGTCTTTCTCTGCCTCTTTGTCATCCTCTGTTTCTCTGTCTACCTGCCTCTGCCTCATTTTGATTGTCTTTCTCTCAGCTTACGTCTCTCTGTCTCTCTCTCTCTCTGTCTCTCTCTCTCTCTCTCTCTCTCTCTCTCTCTCTCACACACACACACACACACACACACGCACGCACACACACACACACGCACACACACACACACGCGCGCGCGCGCACGCACGCACGCACACACTGATCCCCAAATGGTGAGGTGTATGGAGAAACGGGAAAATATCCTGTCTGTACATAGCACGACAAAAACGGTGCATTTATGGTTGAGGCTGAGCGCAATGCCTATAGATGAATTATTAAAACGGGCCGATCTAATGCTGTTGAAATCATTTGTACCATAGTTTTCACCGGCCCAAAGCTGTAAAGGAGTGCTGTTGCAAATGTGGCTTTGCATATGTGGAGATGGATGGATAGATGGATGGAATTTTACGGCCTATCAGCCTTTGTAAGCAAGAAAATCACTAGAAGAGTTTCAAGTAAGTGCAATTCAAGTCACGATGTCCCTAGTTATTCGCCTCCTACGAATCACGTAGGAGACGCTGTGGACATATGTGGGGCAAAATGGTGATACTATTGTACAGGTAGAGGAGCCTTCCTACGATCTCGCAATCAGAGGCTCCGAGACTTTGTCAGGAAGAATGTGCCAAATCTCCGTAGAAGTGGTCGATTCTCGGTTAAAAATTTTCACAGATACACATCTGACCCTGGGAATTACATCCAGGAAATAACTATAGTTTAGGGATTTTTAACAATCAGATTAGGATTCAACGAACTTGAAGTAAACTTACGACACAAAAACGTCCGTGCAATAGATGACAAACTAAAATAGTAGAACATTCTCTGCTCAAACGTCATAGAGATATGAGCAATTCCGTAATAAATGTATAGCAACATTTGCGCAAAAGACTGTCTGTCCAACATTGAAATACATCATCAGCGGCCATGCTGTGCGCACAACAAGGGACGTAACCATGTTCATTCTTCATGCTATGAAGCTATGTAGCCAAACAACAAAAGGCCTTCGACCACGAAACTGACACTGTACACCTTTAAGGGTTACTTAAGACCCTAACAACGGGCGTGTGTATGGCTTCATGTGCACATGTGCAGGAAGGAAAATGCATACACGGCAAGAAATGCGTGAGTGTGATCTAGACAAGGACGAACTTACTGTTGATTTTACAAAGCTAAACTATTGTTGTATGTGTGTAACGCGTTTTATAGTTTCCAAGTTGCAAACTATTGAATAATGAAGTCTAAAAGATATTATCTAGACCTTTGTATTGGAACACTGATGCTGATAATATGGTAGAAGCCAATGGCTATGCTGCTTATCTTGCATGCCCCTGAACCCGAATATTCATTGTGACTCGTATACGACTATTTCAAACAATACTCTTTTAAGTAAAATGCGATTAAACTAGAGTATTCGTATTTTTCACTCTGTCATGTAAATATTGTAATCAACAACGGGTCGTCGGCTGAAATATAATCAGTCGATGAAATCATTTTCTCTCACTCTCTTCCCTTTTATCTTGTTCTTCTTTTCTCTTTCTCTCTTTATCTCTCTGTCTCACTCTTTCTTTCACTCTTCATATTTATCTTTCTCTCGCATTCTCTTTTTCTTTCTTTCTCTCTTTTTTCTTGTGTTCTTTCTCTCTTTTTTCAAGTTTTCTTTCTTTCTTCTTTCTTTTTCTTTTTCCTCTCTCTCTCTCTCTCTCTCTCTCTCTCTCTCTCTCTCTCAGGCTCTCCTTCTTTCTCTCCCTCCTTCTCCTTTTCTTTTGTCGTCTATTTTTTATCCGTCTTCCAGTTCAAATGCAAATACACTTAATCTGTTCCTAGTTGTTTCGCGTATTAATCTTCTTACATATCACAGGTATTTCCCCAAACCAACTCGTGTGCCAGAAGGAAAGTCATTCCACACGGAAAAGACTATTAAATGGGTATTGTTAGAATTTAACTCTCAACGGGATATTGGGATGTCAGTCGATATTACATTAAGTTGTACAATGTAATTGCCACGTTTGTTTGTGTTTTGATAAGCGTACAATTCATTACGGAAAAACATTTTCGAATATGTAACATCATTAGTTTGTCAACGAATAAGAAACATTTCACACTACATTGCCTTACCTAGTAGTATAATTGACTGTGGTAAGTGTAGTAAACTAAAGGACGTTATCTTTAAAACAAACAAATAAATGGGTTTTTCAAAACGTTTCAGAATCAGTGGAACAAGGCACAGGGAGTAACGAGTGGCGGCCAGAAGGACCTTCGACCAGTCGGAAGACTGCAGTGCCTGCCGATGATGAAACACCCGAAGACGCTGCTTTATCCAGTCGAGGGTCTGCCCAGCTCCCCGCAAACACTTCGCACGAAAACGTGATCGAGGCTCTGGTTCGAGAAGCCTTGTCCATGGCTAGTATGTCCATCCACGAAGTGTCCCTGGATAGGCATGGCAACGAATGTGTGGAATGCCATCTCTTTGGAATCACAATGCTGTCCCGACACATAGAGGAGTTTCTCGCGGAGGTTGTAGAAACCGCATGCGACGAGCTCGGAAAAAAGGGAACTGCCCTGATAGAAGATTTTACAGAAAGGATGATAAGAGACTCTGAGAGTTCTTCACTTTCACCGAAAAGAGAACCGGATGATGCCGAATACAAGAATCCCACAGCAACGTTTGACGAGCCAGCTGTAATTCTTTCCACCACAGCTGTCCAAGCTCTTCTGACCAATGCTTTCCGAATGGTACAAAGACGCGGAGTCTGCAAAAGCATGGAACACGTTAAAGACTCACGCACGACCCACTGTACACGGTCGACGTGTGTGGTCTTGCACGGTGATCGAATTCGGGACGAAACGCCCTTGGTAAAGCCCACAGAAAAGGCTCCTTCGCTAGCTATCGTAATCACAGAGAGTGGAACGCACCAGTGCACGGCCGAGCAGACACAGTCTGTCGAGGAGTCTGGGACAGAGTTCCCACAGGATGGGGAAGTGCGAGACAAGGCCATCCAAAGGCGATTTAGGTCGTGCGACTCGATGATGTTCCTCAAGCCCTCCTCCAAGCTGACCAACGCAAGTGATAGCACCACGAAAGGGTTCGAATTCCCAGTGCAGAGTCTGGACTCGTTGCCTCAAACTCCCCAGGGGATTCATGGTGAGCTTGTAGATGCAACCACGAGCATGGACGATGCCGTGACGCCGCTCGCTGGTGGAGGCACGCCCGTGATCCTCTGTCCTGCTTGCGGAAACTGGAGGGAAGACGAGGCTCGACATCCTCCCACGGGCGGAGAGAAAGCGCAACTCGATCCAGAACAAGAACATCACTACCTCTGCGTTGTCTCACCACCAGAGGGTGACCTCATGAATATCCAAAATGCTGGAGAACCTCTTGAATCCTTTGCTAAGGAAGCCACATCAGCAGAATCCGCTGTAGAGACCCGTGCCAGCAGAAGACAGTCCCCTCCCACTCGTGAAGACCACAGAGCTGTTTCTGATCACGCTGAACCTCTGAGAGCCCATTCGTTGCCAGAGCCTCTTCAGTTTAGGGAGGCATGCCTACTCGTCGACAGAGCGACCTCAATGGAGGACAAAATGAGTATGAGCTGCAGGGATTCAGATCTTGCTTGTCAATGTAAATGTCTGGAACTGTTAATGTCGATTAAAACAGAAATGTTATCTACGGCTGAGCAAAAAGGCCGCTCTGTAAAAGCGCACCATACTGAAAGAATGGACGCGGCTACTTCCATTTCAAACGCTGAGGACAGAGGGAAGTCTGTTGCAACTTCGGAACAGACAGAAGCCACGGAATCAAAGCATCGCCATCCCAGTGACGCGCTCCGCAGCAGTGGGGGCAGAGCGCCTTCCCAACACTTCAACACAGGTGGACAGGATGTTGTGTACGTGTTCAAAACAGGAGCATCCCAGTCCCAGCCACTCGAAGATGAACAGCCTTGTAGAGATGGAGATGCTACGCGGCACGACCCTGCTCTGGACCGTTCCTCGTTCATCGACAGAGCAGTTCGCACAGAAGGTGTCCAGGACGGTGGCGAAGCCTCAGCCCAACCACAGGCAGCTGGCATCGAGTCTGCGTCCCCTCGTGCCTCTGACCAAGCACCCAAAACTGTGAAAATGTCCAGGTTTGACGTCAGAATCGTTGAGCCACCCAGTAATACTTTCCAATATCACGATGACTCGTCGGTTGACAACGAAATGCCACACGTCCATCGGAGAGAGGTACCAGACTCAGAGCGGCAATGTGCACAGAACGAGCCCATACCTTTACCAGCACCATCTCACCCTCTCAATTCTCCATTCGTTGTTGAGACTGAAGCACAGGAATACATCAAGCAAGCAGAATTTATCGCGCATGCTTCTTCAACCAAAGGTGAAATTGCAAAGAAGGGATGTGAAGATAATTCTGGTTCTGAAATGAAAACTGGGACATCTGCAACTGTTCCACCCAAAGTCAAATCATCGATTCCAGTATTTGTTGTGACGGGAGAGGCCAGCTCGAAGGACAAAACCATGGTGCACTGCTGTCCATGTGAGGCCCGGGGTTCAATCACTGCCTTTGCCACACAATCGAATAAGTCACCCGATTACCTTCAAGGGTCCAACGAACCAAACAGCATGGATGATACAATGTCCTCTCCCATGAAAACCCAAATGCCTCAGCCCATTTGTACTGAGTCAGACCACAGTTTCACGAGTGAGGCATGCCCATCCCAGGCTACCCGAATGCTTCCGCCCCCCAGTGTTCCAGAGCCTCCAATGTTCAGCACTCAAGCAACCACAGCACTGGAGAATGATGTGTTCCCATCCCCATCTAATTTAACGCCCCAGCCCGATTTCGTCTCACGGCTGCCCCGCATGAGTAAGACTGCTCCTCTACCCCCCGGCAGGCAAGGCCCGTCACGTGTTCCCGTCCTTGTCCAGTCTGCTCCTCTTCTTTCTACTCGGATTGCTGCAGTTTTCGATGCTTCACCCACTCTACGTCTCACTACTCCACCTGCTCACTTTGTCACTGCTCGGTCATCTCCACCTGTATGTACTCAGACTGCTCCTCCCTCCTGTGTCCTTCATACTTCCGTATCTACTTCTCACCTTGCTCGCCCCACTCCACATGTCAGTGCTCACCCACCTGTCAGTCCTCACCCTACTCCACATGTCAGTGCTCACCCAACTCCACCTGTCAGTGCTCACCCAACTCCACATGTCAGTGCTCACCCAACTCCACATGTCAGTGCTCACCCAACCCCACCTGTCAGTGCTCACCCAACTCTACCTGTCAGTGCTCACCCAACTCTACTCGTCAGTGCTCACCCAACTCTACTCGTCAGTGCTCACCCAACTCCACCTGTCAGTGCTCACCCAACTCTACCCGTCAGTGCTCATCCAACTCCACCTGTCAGTGCTCACCCAACTCTACCTGTCAGTGCTCACCCAACTCCACCTGTCAGTGCTCACCCAACTCCACCTGTCAGTGCTCACCCAACTCCACCTGTCAGTGCTCACCCAACTGCACCGGGCAGTGCTCACCCAACTCCACCGGGCAGTGCTCACCCAACTCCACTGGCCAGTGCTCACCCAACTCCACCTGTCAGTGCTCACCCAACTCCACCTGTCAGTGCTCACCCAACTCCACCGGGCAGTGCTCACCCAACTCCACCGGGCAGTGCTCACCCAACTCCATCTGTCAGTTCTCATCCTACTCCACCTGTCAGTGCTCACCCAACTCCACCGGGCAGTGCTCACCCAACTCCACCTGTCAGTGCTCACCCAACTCCACCTGTCAGTGCTCACACAACTCCACCTGTCAGTGCTCACCCAACTCCACCTGTCAGTGCTCACCCAACTCCACCTGTCAGTGCTCACCCAACACCACCGGCCAGTGCTCACCCAACTCCACCTGTCAGTGCTCACCCAACTCCACCTGTCAGTGCTCACCCAACTGCACCGGGCAGTGCTCACCCAACTCCACCGGGCAGTGCTCACCCAACTCCATCTGTCAGTGCTCATCCTACTCCACCTGTCAGTGCTCACCCAACTCCACCGGGCAGTGCTCACCCAACTCCACCTGTCAGTGCTCACCCAACTCCACCGGGCAGTGCTCACCCACCCCCACCTGTCAGTGCTCACCCAACTCCACCTGTCAGTGCGCACCCAACTCCATCTGTCAGTGTTCATCCTACTCCACCTGTCAGTGCTCACCCAACCCCACCGGCCAGTGCTCACCCAACTCCACCTGTCAGTGCTCACCTAACTCCATCTGTCATTGCTCATCCTACTCCACCTGTCAGTGCTCACCCAACACCACCGGCCAGTGCTCACCCAACTCCACCTGTCAGTGCTCATCCTACTCCACCTGTTTGTGTTCAGTCTACGCCATCAATCAGTACAAATCACTTTCCAACAGTCAGTGCTTCAACTCCAGATTTCGAAACAGGACCAATGCTCACGATCCAGACATCTGCACATCTGATCACCAGAGAGGAGTCTTACAGCTGTAAATGTTCAAAGAGGTCCTCTGTGGTGGAAGCTTCTACCAGCACTGACAACCCGGAGTTTATCACACTGGCAGGAGAGGGTAATCAAACTAAAGTCAACATGCAGTCCACGCCACCCATCATTGCTAAACACTCTCCAAATGTCAGTGCCAAACAATCTCCAACTGTCAGTGCCAAACAATCTCTAACTGTCAGTGCCAAACAATCCCCAACAGTGAGTGCCAAACAATCTCCACCAGTCAGTGCTAAACAATCCCCAACAGTCAGTGCTAAACAGTCCCGAACAGTCAGTGCTAAACAATCCCTAACAGTCAGTGCCAAACAATCTCCAACTGTCAGTGCCAAACAATCCCCAACAGTTAGTGCCAAACAGTCCCCAACAGTCAGTACTAAACAATCCCCAGCAGTCAGTGCTAAACAATACCCAACAATCACTGCCCATGCACCACACGTGGAAAGGGAACCGTCGCTCACCGCTCAGACACTTCTCAGCACAGGGGCGGCTTTCCACGGCTGTACATGTCCAGGGCGCCCCTCTGTAGTGGAGGCGTCTACCAGCACTGACAGCACGCAGTTTGCCAGAACAGCTGAGGAGAGAGATATACCTACATCTAGTGCTCAGCCTTCTCCACCTATCAGTGATAAGGAATCTCCAACAGTTAGTGCCAAACAGTCTCCAACTGTCAGTACTCAGCCTTCTCCAACCGGCATCGCCCCTCTTTCTCCACCCATCGATAGCAAATGGTTGCCTGATCTTCCAGGTATGGACACAAAACCAGGGTCTCCAACCCAGACGCCTGCAGGTCCCAGTAGGCCTACTGATGAGGGGTCTTTGTACTGTAAATGTACAGAGAGACCTTTTGTACTAGAAGCATCTACAAGCACAGATAGTACGCAGTTTGTGAGTTTAATGGATGAAAAAGATCGAAGTACTACTAGACCCGTTAGCGCGACACAATCTCCAACAGTCAGTGCTCATCCTACCCCACCCGTAACTGCACAGCCCTCTCCGCCTATCAGTGCTGAGACACCTCCAACCGACATTGCCTATATTCATCAACCCACTGAGAGTACTCAGTCAACCCAGCCTCCAGCTGTGGAAACAAAACCAACCATCCCAACTCAGCCATGTTTGAGCTCTGTAGAGGACAGCACGCAGTTTGTCAGATTATCTGATGAAAAAGATCAAGCTACAGCCATTGCTCAGTCCACTCCTCCACCAAGTTCCAGTCAATCTGCTCCTGTCATTACTTATCCAACCCCAGCCCTGAGTGCTTCACAATCTCCAGCTGTCAGTGCTCTGATTCTTCCAGGCAAAAATACTGGTAGTGAGGCGGAACCAATGTCCACTACTCAGCCACTGTCAAGCCCTAAACATGAGTTCCACAGCTGTACATGTCCACAGAAACCCATCGGAGTGGACGCGTCTACAAGTACTGATAGCTCGCAGTTTGTCAGATTAACTGACGATAAATATCAAAATACAACGTGTGCTCAGCCTTCTCCACCCATCAGTGCCAAACAATCTCCAACAGCCACTGCCAACCAATATCCAACAATCAGTGCCAAAGAATCTCCAACGGTCAGTGCCAAACAACCTCCAACAGTCAGTACCAAGCAATATCCAACAGTCAGTGCCAAAGAATCTCCAACAGTCAGTGCCAAACAATCTCCAACAGTCAGTGCCAGAACATCTCCATCCGTTAGTGCCAGACAATCTCCAACAGTCAGTGCCAAGCAATCTCCAACAGTCAGTGCCAAACAATCTCCAGCAGTCAGTGCCAAACAATCTCCAACAGTCAGTGCCAGACAATCCCCACCCATCAGTGCCAGACAATCTCCAACAGTCAGTGCCAGACAATCTCCAACAGTCAATGCCATACAATCTCCAACTGTCAGTGCTAAACAATCTCCAACAGTCAGTGCCAAACAATCTCCAAACGTAAGTGCTCAGCCTACTCCACCTGTAAGTGCACAACCCTCTCCACCCGTAAGTCCAAAGCCATCTCCAACAGACCTCACTCCTCGTCCTCCACCCGCTGACAATAGTCGGCTCCCTGAACCACCTCTCAGCACCGGGAAGGACTTTCAAGGCTGTGCATGTCCAGAGACACCCTCTGTAGTAGATGCATCTACCAGCACTGACAGCACGCAGTTTTTCAGATTAGCTGGCGACGAAAACGAGACAGCAATAAGCTGTCAGCCATATCTGTCTAATAGCGAACGACCTATTTCAATAGTCGGAGCTCAGCCTACTCCAACTATGGGTGCAAAAGAATCTCCAACTGTCAGTGCTAAACAATCTCCAACTGTCTGTACCAAACACTCTCCAACTGAAATTGCTAAACAGTCCCCAACAGTCAGTGCTAAACAGTCCCCGACAGTTAGTGGTAAACTGTCCTCAACAGTCAGTGCTAAACAATCTCCAACAGTCAGTGCACAGCCCTCTCCACCCATAAGTGCAAGCCCATCTCCAACTGTCATCGCCGCTATTTCTCCACCAGTCGACAGTAGTCAGCCTCCAGAACATCCTGGTAGCGAAACAGCCCCACTGCAGACATCCCGTCCACTTGAACCTTTAAGCACTGAAAAGGAACTCCACAGCTGTACATGTCTAGTGCAACCATGTGTAGTAGAAGCGTCTACAAGTACTGATAGCTCGCAGTGTGTCAGATTAACTGACGATAAAGATCAAAATACCACTTGTGCTCAGCCTTCTCCACACATCAGTGCCAAACAATCTCCAACAGTCAGTGCCAAACAATCTCCAACAGTCAGTGCCAAACAATCTCCAGCAGTCAGTGCCAAACAATCTCCAACAGTCAGTGCTAAACAGTCTCCAACTGTCAGTGCAAAACAGTCCCCAACAGGCAGTGCAAACGAATCTCCAACAGTCAATGCCATACACTCTCCAACACTCAGTGCCAAACAATCTCCAACAGTCAGTGCCAGACAATCTCCAACAGTCAGTGCCGAACAATCTCCACCCATCAGTGCCAGACAATCTCCAACAGTCAGTGCCAGACAATCTCAAACAGTCAATGCCTTACAATCTCCAACAGTCAGTGCCAAACAATCTCCAAACGTAAGTGCTCAGCCTACTCCACCTGTAAGTGCACAACCCTCTCCACCCGTAAGTCCAAAGCCATCTCCAACAGACATCACTCCTCGTCCTCCACCCGCTGACAATAGTCAGCTCCCTGAACCACCCAGCAGCGAAACAGGACGTGCACCTCTCAGCACTGGGAAGGACTTTCAAGGCTGTGCATGTCCAGAGAGACCCTCTGTAGTAGATGCATCTACCAGCACTGACAGCACGCAGTTTTTCAGATTAGCTGGCGACGAAAACGAGACAGCAACAAGCTGTCAGCCATATCTGTCTAATAGCGAACGGCATATTTCAATAGTCGGAGCTCAGCCTACTCCGCCTATGAGTGGAAAAGAATCTCCAACTGTCAGTGCTAAACAATCTCCAACTGTCTGTACCAAACACTCTCCAACTGTCTGTACCAAACACTCTCCAACTGAAATTGCTAAACAATCCCCAAATGACAGTGCCACACAGCATACAATAGGCATTGCCGAACAACATCAAGCAGTCAATGCCAAACAATCTCCAACAGTCAGTGCTAAACAGTCTCCAACAGGCAGTGCTGAACAATCTCCAACAGTCAGTGCAAAACAGTCCCCAACAGGCAGTGCAAAACAGTCCCCAACAGGCAGTGGTGAACAATCTCCAACAGTCAGTGCTAAACAGTCCCCAACTGTCAGCGCTAAACAGTCCCCAACAGGCAGTGCAAAACAATCTCCAACAGTCAGTGCCAAACAATCTCCAACAGTCAGTGCCAAACAATCTCTAACAGTCAGTGCCAAACAATCTCCAACAGTCAGTGCCAAACAATCTCCAACAGTCAGTGCACAGCCCTCTCCACCCATAAGTGCAAGTCCATCTCCAACTGTCATCGCCCCTCCTCCTCTACCAGTCGACAGTAGTCAGCCTCCTGAACATCCTGGAAGCGAAACAGCCCCACTGCAAGCATCCCGTCCACTTGAACCTTTAAACGCTGAAAAGGAACTCCACAGCTGTACATGTCTAGTGCAACCATGTGTAGTAGAAGCGTCTACAAGTACTGATAGCTCGCAGTGTGTCAGATTAACTGACGATAAAGATCAAAATACCACTTGTGCTCAGCCTTCTCCACACATCAGTGCCAAACAATCTCCAATAGTCAGTGCCAAACAATCTCCAACAGTCAGTGCCAAACAATCTCCAGCAGTCAGTGCCAAACAATCTCCAACAGTCAGTGCTAAACAGTCTCCAACTGTCAGTGCAAAACAGTCCCCAACAGGCAGTGCAAACGAATCTCCAACAGTCAATGCCATACACTCTCCAACACTCAGTGCCAAACAATCTCCAACAGTCAGTGCCAGACAATCTCCAACAGTCAGTGCCGAACAATCTCCACCCATCAGTGCCAGACAATCTCCAACAGTCAGTGCCAGACAATCTCAAACAGTCAATGCCTTACAATCTCCAACAGTCAGTGCCAAACAATCTCCAAACGTAAGTGCTCAGCCTACTCCACCTGTAAGTGCACAACCCTCTCCACCCGTAAGTCCAAAGCCATCTCCAACAGACATCACTCCTCGTCCTCCACCCGCTGACAATAGTCAGCTCCCTGAACCACCCAGCAGCGAAACAGGACGTGCACCTCTCAGCACTGGGAAGGACTTTCAAGGCTGTGCATGTCCAGAGAGACCCTCTGTAGTAGATGCATCTACCAGCACTGACAGCACGCAGTTTTTCAGATTAGCTGGCGACGAAAACGAGACAGCAACAAGCTGTCAGCCATATCTGTCTAATAGCGAACGGCATATTTCAATAGTCGGAGCTCAGCCTACTCCGCCTATGAGTGGAAAAGAATCTCCAACTGTCAGTGCTAAACAATCTCCAACTGTCTGTACCAAACACTCTCCAACTGTCTGTACCAAACACTCTCCAACTGAAATTGCTAAACAATCCCCAAATGACAGTGCCACACAGCATACAATAGGCATTGCCGAACAACATCAAGCAGTCAATGCCAAACAATCTCCAACAGTCAGTGCTAAACAGTCTCCAACAGGCAGTGCTGAACAATCTCCAACAGTCAGTGCAAAACAGTCCCCAACAGGCAGTGCAAAACAGTCCCCAACAGGCAGTGGTGAACAATCTCCAACAGTCAGTGCTAAACAGTCCCCAACTGTCAGCGCTAAACAGTCCCCAACAGGCAGTGCAAAACAATCTCCAACAGTCAGTGCCAAACAATCTCCAACAGTCAGTGCCAAACAATCTCTAACAGTCAGTGCCAAACAATCTCCAACAGTCAGTGCCAAACAATCTCCAACAGTCAGTGCCAAACAATCTCTAACAGTCAGTGCCAAACAATCTCTAACAGTCAGTGCCAAACAATCTCCAACAGTCAGTGCCGAACAATCTCCAGCAGTCAGTGCACAGCCCTCTCCACCCATAAGTGCAAGTTCATCTCCAACTGTCATCGCCCCTCCTCCTCTACCAGTCGACAGTAGTCAGCCTCCTGAACATCCTGGAAGCGAAACAGCCCCACTGCAAGCATCCCGTCCACTTGAACCTTTAAACGCTGAAAAGGAACTCCACAGCTGTACATGTCTAGTGCAACCATGTGTAGTAGAAGCGTCTACAAGTACTGATAGCTCGCAGTGTGTCAGATTAACTGACGATAAAGATCAAAATACCACTTGTGCTCAGCCTTCTCCACACATCAGTGCTAAACAATCTCCAACTGTCTGTACCAAACACTCTCCAACTGTCTGTACCAAACATTCTCCAACTGAAATTGCTAAACAATTCCCAAATGACAGTGCCACACAATATACAATAGGCATTGCCGAACAATCTCCAAAAGTCAGTGCCAAACAATCTCCAACAGTCAGTGCCAAACAATCTCTAACAGTCAGTGCCAAACAATCTCCAACAGTCAGTGCCAAACAATCTCCAACAGTAAGTACCAGACAATCTCTACCCAACAGTGCCAGAATATCTCCAACAGTCAGTGCCGAACAATCTCCAACAGTCAGTGCTAAACAATCTCCAACAGTCAGTGCCGAACAATCTCCAACAGTCAGTGCTAAACAGTCTCCAACTGTCAGTGCAAACGAATCTCCAACAGTCAATGCCATACAATCTTCAACAGTCAGTGCCAAACAATCTCCAACAGCCAGTGCCAAACAATCTCCAACAGTCAGTGCCAGACAATCTCCAACAGTCAGTGCCAGACAATCTCCAACAGTCAATGCCATGCATTCTCCAACAGTCAGTGCTAAGCAATCTCCAACAGTCAGTGCCAAACAATCTCCAAACGTAGGTGCTCAGCCTATTCCACCTGTAAGTGCACAACCCTCTCCACCCGTAAGTCCAAAGCCATCTCCAACATACATCACTCCTCGTCCTCCACCCGCTGACAATAGTCAGCTCCCTGAACCAACCAGCAGCGAAACAGGACGTGCACCTCTCAGCACTGGGAAGGACTTTCAAGGCTGTGCATGTCCAGAGAGACCCTCTGTAGTAGATGCATCTACCAGCACTGACAGCACGCAGTTTTTCAGATTAGCTGGCGACGAAAACGCGAGAGCAATAAGCTGTCAGCCATATCTGTCTAATAGCGAACGACCTATTTCAATAGTCAGAGCTCAGCCTACTCCGCCTCTGAATGGAAATGAATCTCCAACTGTCAGTGCTAAACAATCTCCAACTGTCTGTACCAAACACTCTCCAACTGTCTGTACCAAACACTCTGCAACTGTCAGTGCTAAACAGTTCCCAACAGTCAGTGCAAAACAATCTCCAACAGTCAGTGCTAAACAATCTCCAACAGTCAGTGCAAAACAGTCCCCAACAGGCAGTGCAAAACAATCTCTAACAGTCAGTGCTAAACAGTCTCCAACAGTCAGTGCAAAACATTCCCCAACAGGCAGTGCAAAACAATCTCCAACAGTCAGTGCTAAACAGTCCCCAACAGTCAGTGCCGAACAATCTCCAACAGTCAGTGCTAAACAGTCTCCAACAGTCGGGGCTAAACAGTCTCCAACAGTCAGTGCTAAACAGTCCCCAACAGGCAGTGCAAAACAATCAACAGTCAGTGCTAAACAATCTCCAACAGTCAGTGCCGAACAATCTCCAACAGTCAGTGCACAACCCTCTCCACCCATTAGTGCAAGGCCATCTCCAACTGTCATCGCCCCTCCTCCTCCACCAGTCGACAGAAGTCAGCCTCCAGAACCTTCTGGTAGCGAAACATCCCCACTGCAGACATCCCGTCCACTTGAACCTTTAAGCACTGAAAAGGAACTCCACAGCTATACATGTCTAGTGAAACCATGTGTAGTAGACGCGTCAACAAGTACTGATAGCTCGCAGTGTGTCAGATTAACTGACGATAAAGATCAAAATACAACTTGTGCTCAGCCTTCTCCACACATCAGTGCCAAACAATCTCCAACAATCAGTGCCAAACAATCTCCAACAGTCAGTGCCAAACAATCTCCAACAGTCAGTGCCAAACAATCTCCAGCAGTCAGTGCCAAACAATCTCCAACAGTCAGTGCCAAACAATCTCCACCCTTCAGTGCCAGACAATCTCCAACAGTCAGTGCCAAACAATCTCCAACAGGCAATGCCATACAATCTCCAACAGTCCGTGCCAAACAATATCCAACAGCCAGTGCCAAACAATCTCCAACAGACATCACTCCTCGTCCTGCACCTGCTGACAATAGTCAGCTCCCTGAACCAACCAGCAGCGAAACAGGACGTGCACCTCTCAGCACTGGGAAGGACTTTCAAGGCTGTGCATGTCCAGAGAGACCCTCTGTAGTAGATGCATCTACCAGCACTGACAGCACGCAGTTTTTCAGATTAGCTGGCGACGAAAGCGAGACAGCAATAAGCTGTCAGCCATATCTGTCTAATAGCGAACGGCCTATTTCAATAGGCAGAGCTCAGCCTACTCCGCCTCTGAATGGAAACGAATCTCCAACTGTCAGTGCTAAACAATCTCCAACTGTCTGTACCAAACACTCTCCAACTGTCTGTACCAAACACTCTCCAACTGAAATTGCTAAACAATCCCCAAATGACAGTGCCACACAATATACAACAGGCATTGCCGAACAATCTCCAACTGACAATGTTAAACAATCTCTAACTGTCAGTGCCAAACAATCTTCAACTTCCAGTGCCAAGCAGTCTGCAACTGTCAGTGCTCATTCCACTCCATCCAGCAGTGCCAAAGTGTCTCCTACAGCAGATGCCTCATTACCCCCAGACATTCTTAGTGGCGAATCTGCACCATCTCCCTGCAGTGACGCAGGCCCGACACCCACGAATAATATGGTTGCACATCCAAGCATCTGGGAAGAATTTTGCAGCTGCAAATGCTCTGAGAGACCCACTGTAGCAGAAGCCAACACTAACACATACAGCACATTGTTTCATTGTGCTCATGCTACTCAACCCATCAGCGCTAAACAGTCTCCACCCATCAGCGCTAAACAGTCTCCAACTGTCAGTGCTATCCAGTCCCTAACAGTCAGTGATAAGCAGTCTTCTTCTGTCAGTGCTCATCCCACTCCACATGAAAGTCCTTATCCTTCTCCACCCAACAGTGCTAAACAGTCTTCAACTGTCATTGCTAATCAGTCCCTAACAGCCAGTGCACATCCCTCTCCACAAGGAAGTCTTCACGCAACTCCACCCTTCATTGTCGAAGAGTCTCCAACAAATAATTCTCATCCTAATGAGTCTAGTAGTGATGAACAACTGCCTACTATTTGTGGTAGTTCCTCTCCAGTCATTGGGGTCAAACTATCTCCGGCCGTCAGGTCGCATTCTGTTACAACCATCGATACCAAACAGGTCCCGAGTGCCGACTTTCAGCCATTTGCCACCAATGCTAAACCATTTCCTGCAGACACATCAACCGACACTAAACATCCACTCGACAAACTTGATGAAAAACAATCAAAACCAGCCACGCAGACCTGTGAAGTGTTCCGCATCTGTAGATGCCGCGAGAAACCCTCTGTGGCTGAAACATCTGCGAGCACGGAAACCATGCTGTCTCAAGATATAGCTGCCGATGCAAATTTATTTGCAAACAGTGCTCAGCCCACTCCAGTCAGTGCTAGTAAGGTTGCTCCACCTGTCAGTGCCAAACGTTCTCCACCTATCATTGCTAACCAATCTCCAACTGTCATCGCTGAACAATATCCAACTATCACTGCTATACAATCTCCGCCTGTCACTGCTATACAATCTCCGCCTGTCACTGCTATACAATCTCCGCCTGTCACTGCTATACAATCTCTAAATGTCATTGTTCCTTCCACGCCTCATCATACTCCTCACGAAAGCTCACATACTTCTCCACTCATCAGTGCTAAACAGTCTTCAACTATTAATGCTAAGCTTATCCCACCACTGAGTGCTGAACAGTCTTCAACTGTTTGTTCTAAACAATCTCCAACAATCATTGCTGAACAATCTCCTAAACAGTATCCACCTCTCAGTGTTCAGCCCACACCGCCGCTGAGTGCTAAACAATCTCCAACAATCATTGCTGAACAATCTCCTAAACAGTATCCACCTCTCAGTGTTCAGCCCACACCGCCGCTGAGTGCTAAACAATCTCCAACAATCATTGCTGAACAATCTCCTAAACAGTATCCACCTCTCAGTGTTCAGCCCACACCGCCGCTGAGTGCTAAACAATCTCCAACAATCATTGCTGAACAATCTCCTAAACAGTATCCACCTCTCAGTGTTCAGCCCACACCGCCGCTGAGTGCTAAACAATCTCCAACAATCATTACTGAACAATCTCCTAAACAGTATCCACCTCTCAGTGTTCAGCCCACACCGCCGCTGAGTGCTAAACAATCTCCAATAGTCAATGATCCCTCTACTCCACCTCCTAGCGTTCAACCAACTCCTTCTGTCAGTCCTCATCCCTCTCCATCTGTCAGTGCTAAACAGTCTCCACCTGTCAGTGCAAAACAGTCTCCACCTGTCAGTGGTAAACAGTCTCCACCTGTCAGTGGTAAACAGTCTCCACCTGTCAGTGCAAAACAGTCTCCACCTGTCAGTGGTAAACAGTCTCCACCTGTCAGTGCAAAACAGTCTCCACCTGTCAGTGGTAAACAGTCTCCACCTGTCAGTGGTAAACAGTCTCCACCTGTCAGTGCAAAACAGTCTCCACCTGTCAGTGGTAAACAGTCTCCACCTGTCAGTGGTAAACAGTCTCCACCTGTCAGTGCAAAAAAGTCTCCACCTGTCAGTGCTAAACAGTCTCCACCTGTCAGTGCAAAACAGTCTCCACCTGTCAGTGGTAAACAGTCTCCACCTGTCAGTGCTAAACAGTCTCCCGCATTCATTTCTGAATCTGCTCCTCCCACGAATGAGCAGGAATCTCCAACGGCTCACGCTCCACCTGTCTGTTGCAAATCTCCTGAGCCTTTTGATGATGACCATGGTCTCATGATGCGTCCTCACTCAACTGCATCTCCTAGTTCTCCAATAGTCAATGATCCCTCCAATCCACCTCCTAGCATTCAACCAACTCCTTCTGTCAGTCCTCGTCCCTCTCCACCTGTCAGTATTAAACAGTCTCCACCTGTCAGTATTAAACAGTCTCCACCTGTCAGTGCTAAACAGTCTCCACCTGTCAGTGCTAAACAGTCTCCAGCATTCATTTCTGAATCTGCTTCTCCCAAGAATGAGCAGGAATATCCAACGGCTCACGCTCCACGTGTCGGTTGTAAATCTCCTGAGCCTTTTGATGATGACCATGAACTCATGATGCGTCCTCACTCAACTGCATCTCCTATTTCTCCAATAGTCAATGATCCCTCCAATCCACCTCCTAGCATTCAACCAACTCCTTCTGTCAGTCCTCATCCCTCTCCATCTGTCAGTGGTAAACAGTCTCCACCTGTCAGTGCAAAACAGTCTCCACCTGTCAGTGCTAAACAGTCTCCACCTGTCAGTGGTAAACAGTCTCCACCTGTCAGTGCAAAACAGTCTCCACCTGTCAGTGCTAAACAGTCTCCACCTGTCAGTGGTAAACAGTCTCCACCTGTCAGTGCTAAACAGTCTCCCGCATTCATTTCTGAATCTGCTCCTCCCACGAATGAGCAGGAATCTCCAACGGCTCATGCTCCATCTGTCTGTTGTAAATCTCCTGAGCCTTTTGATGATGACCATGAACTCATGTTGCGTCCTCACGCAACTGCATCTCCTAGTTCTAGAGAGGAGGCCCCATTATACAGATGTCCGGACAGACCTTCTGTAGCAGCAGCGTCCACAAGCGTGGAAATCTTCCAGTTTCGAGTCAACGCTGTCAACAGACAGCACAAGACTGAAATGTATCTGCCCTCAGCCTCTGCCAAAGCATATGTTCTCTCGAAAAAACCCATCTCTGACTCTGGCATTCTGAGCGTCCATGCTGCATTGTCAGCGGTGAAATTCTCAAAGGATGACAGAAAATACTGTCACAGCCCTTGTAGCTTCCCTGGCCCTGCCTCTGGCGCAGCAAAGTCCGGGGTATCCGAGGATGAGATGAGAGAGGTGATGCTGGCCAGGATTCTCAAGACAGTCCGGACGAGACTGAGGTCGTCCATGGATCACTACGAGGCAGACGCACAAGCTGGCCCAAAGCCTGACGAAATCGCGTTCACTGCCGATGATGTGGACCAACTGCTGGGTGACGCTCTGGTTCCGGTCGCTTTCGACGTGGAGAAATATTTGCGATTGAAATCCTTCTCTGAGGACCCGGCAATTGAAATTCATCTGCCATCTGTCTTGGCAATAGTCCATGATCGAGTCAAGAAAGCAGTACTCGGTTTGGTCGTCATAGACGAGAAATCTCCGTCCGTTGTTGTTCTACCAAATTCAGAGTCCCACAAACAAAACTTTATCAACAAAACGATTGCTTTCGTGAAGAAAGAGCTTGATTCATCTGAAAGCTGGAGTGTCGAGCATCATCTTCTACAAATGATCATCGAGAAAAGCCGAGATGAGATCCAACGTTTGTTTGAGAAAATGGAGAAAGACGGGAATATAGTCCATGTAGAGAACAAACTGCTCATCTCAGCAGGACAATTGGATGAGCTCATCGGAAACCTTTTAAAACACGTCAGTGGAGATCTGGAAAGATATTTGGAAAAGAGACGCCGGTGCCATGCAGAAGGCAGTGGTATTGTGGAGGACCAGTCTGCAAACGAGGTGGTCACGGAAGCTATACTACCTTACATTCACCAAGCTATAAAACGAGAAGTTCTACGAGCGGCTGTCACTGATTCCCAGAACAAGTTGAAAACCACGCAGTCCCTCGTGTTCACGAAGCTGCAGTTGATGTTCTTTTTCTGGAACATCCTCGATACTTTGCATAGAGAAATTCTGGCTCTTAATTTCCTTCAGACCAAAAATGTTGAGGAGTCCCCACAATCTCTATCTCATCTCGCACTCCCCTCCACCCCTGCTACCCAGAAAAGGATCTCTCTCTACAGCACTTCCTCGTCGGAATCAGAATCTCTGCAGAGAAACTACGCCAGTACGCATTTAGCCGGGGAAGTCGATGACACGCTCCGAGCGACTTACGAAGCAGCACTGAAAAGGAGATCTCAGACCTCACTTACTCCAGCAGATTCTACTGATGACTATCACAGAACTGTTGATAAGAAAAAGTCGCATGGGAAGGCGATGCAACGCTGGAATAACCTTACAAAACCTGTGACAGCATCTGCACTACAGGCCCCTATCAGAGGCTCAGAGAAGAATCAAGAACAGAAAGACTCCCCCCATAGCCCGTCATCACAGCAAGAGGATTCCCATCTGAACTCACAAGAGACTGGCGTTGAACACAGCCAGCTACGTTCCGCATTCGAAGGACCGGGAACAGAACTTAGCGAGAGTGACAAACTCAGATTGAATATGCCTTCCGGACAGACACTCGAAATGCCCAGTGACGTGTTCCTCAATATAGCCTCCGATTCTTTGACCAGAGCAATAAAAGAAGAGATGGGACCCCCCCAAGACAAATCGCAGGGCAAAGCCATTAGGGACAACAAAGAGCTCAGTGAGAGTCAGATCGAAGGGCTCATTTCTTCGGTTATTTCAGGACTACAGCGTGAGCTCGTCGACTTCTTGAGCGCTCCACCATGTCCACAAATGCCAGTGGAACATGCCATGAACATGCTTTCGGAAAGTATCAACAAGAGTGTTCAGGAGTCACACAAACAAATTGCCACCGTGGCTGCACCGTGCGCAAAACCATCCGATGCAATCAATGATTTAGTCCAACAGATCATCCAGAGAACTATGCAGCGTTGCAGATCTCAGCTGGAGTTCGAGGCACTGAAGACTTCTTCCCGAGATGTGAACATCTTCGAAAGGTACCCCAAGAAGGTCTCCATGTCAAGATTATCACAAAGCAAATTCGACGACTCCAGGTCATTTATGTTTAGAAAACTCCACGCCGTCTTCGTCATGACCACCCTGGCAGATCTAGCTTTGGACTCATTGAAGCAGATGGCGGCCAAGTACATGACTTTGTATCCAGACCCTCAGAGGGAGTCAAGGACAACCTTATTGTTGAAACAGGCCACACTTGACAAACTTCTGGCAGAATCCTGGATGCTGGCCAAAGAGGAACTGGCGGCGGACAGAACAGGTTTCCTGGATAAGTCGGGCCTGAACTTAGACGACTGCGGTGTTGTACTGTCCGCTGTGCTACAGTCCATCAAGAGAGAACTCATAGTTAACGCGCCCAGATCGCCGCAGAGCACGACAGAGCTTCTCTTAGCAATTGCTTCCTTCACGGACGCCCAGCTGAGGAGGATCAAGGCAGAGGCAACGGAGTGGCTAGCGTCCCCTCAAGTCGTGGATGCAGCTCCTGCAGATTTGGTCTGTCTTTCTCCTGAACATAAGAGGGCACCGGAACATCGAGATGAGGTAAAGACAAACCGCCGGCAGGAGGGTGGAAGCATTCATCCGGAAAGTGCAAGTTCTCATGGAGTTGGGAAACGAGCGATGGAAATCGGGCATGAGGATATGGCAACATCCAAAACTTCCACACGGAAAGAAATCGAGGGAAATTCGAACAAAGCAAAGAAAACTAAAGAAGTAAACAAAGGAAAGGACGAGCCGAAGCCCAAAGGCAAAAGTTCCATTGCTAAACCAGACAAAAACCGTACTACATCGAGCAGGGCCAACGAGGACTCTAGCATAGCAGAGAGTGACCCAGTCGACAAAAGGGATGACCAGAAGCTCGCTTTCAAGTACCGCCTCTCTGAGCCGTCCGTCATGGCGAGGAAACTGATAGCAGTCGACATTAACTCGTTGAGAAGAGCAACGATGCTGAAACAACTCAGAGGCAGGAGGTTTCCAGCCAACTCTGGTGTTTTTATGAAAGAAGGCAATTGTTTACCTGGAAAAAGAACCCAAACCATCGGCACAGATACCTACCCTAGACAAACTCGCGAAGAAGGTACTGACCCATTTCATCCGTTGGAAAAAACGCAATGTGAATGCATTAACATAAAGAAAGCGGACCATGACGACATCGCCAAAATGCACCATAACTTGATATTGCGCCATACTGAAAAATATGCCAATGCGAAGTTGAAGTCTGGTCCCACCGACTCAACAGAGCCTAGCTCCAGTAGGTCTCATGTGTCTGAAACTAGTCCAACGAGAGCAGGAAAATTCATAGATGCACACAGCACGTACAACTTTAATGTCGAAGCGTTGGTCACCCAAACACAGACACACAGGAAAGGCCCCGGTTGTTCCGCTGTGAAAGCCCTGTTTTATTCGGGGAAATATGACGACGAATTGATTCCACCAGTGCAGCTGACAGATGAAGACTTGAGTATTCGGGAGAAAAGTAATTTCCACGCTGACAAGGCAATCCAGTTCAAGTGCACCCATCAACACGACACCAAAGCAACCATTCATTCCAAGACGTCCTTGGAGACTAACAGTTCCGTCGACGGCAGCGAAAAGATCATCTCCACGCTGGTGTGTAATAGCCAGGAAGGCACGCTGGAGACATCGAGGCCTGGGAAGAAGGAAAACGCAGGTTCACATCCGGAAGCCTGCTTTCGATACCTTTCTCTAGCGACAAGTGGTGCATCGGACGTTGAGTTTAACAGCAGAGCTGCTTTTGCCGAGAAAGCTATTTCCTGCAATGCAGATCCATTGCCCCTACATCCGGGACTCAAAAAGCGAGACCTTCCAGCCACTGGGACCCAAACATACTCCATCACTGATGCAGGAATTTGCACACAGACTTCAGCCACGTCCGGCGAAGACCTTCTGGAACACAATCACCCGACAAGTGAACTCGTCTCTTGGAACCGGGAACATGGCTCCGAAAGCTGTGCTGCAAGAGGAACCCTGCAGAGGCAGGATGAAGGAAGGAGAAAGACCCTCAATGGAGGGCGGGCAGGGAAACAATCGACGTCGGGAGCCGCAAGAACAGTGAGAGCGACGAACGTGTCACCTTGCGGACATTGCACCAGGCCACTCCGTTTTCTCGGGCATCCCCCCTGTCCTCACCTCACCTCTGACCAGAATCGACACGTCGGCGCTGATGAAGAAAGTCAGTCGAAAACTCATCGCTTGGATACAAATGATGTTTCTTCTGGTTATGCGCCTTGTCCGAATACGATGCTGCTTTATCCCCAACAAAATAGTTGTACCATCCATGCAATCAAACAGCGAACATTAAGCAGTGCAGATGGTGGTGTTCGTAGATTTCTCTCTAGAACTGATAGGCAGAATGTCCATTCTTCCGAATTGTCTAAGGAAACATCTGAACACTTGACAGAGAGAACTCATGCAATCGAAAAAGGGGTCCCCCGAGGCTATGCTGAAACGTCGGTTGAACTTGCTGATCGCAACGTATCTGATTCAAATGTCGGACAAGTATCAGTTACCTCCAGTCTGAGTTCGATAGACATATCGCGCTCAGTGAACGATGCAAGCAACACAAATCACGAAGTGGCTGCACACAGCCATCCTCGGGAATCGTGGTTTCAAAAGAGAGCGACAGAGGAAGGGGAGACAGAGAAGGCGGCCAGTAGTCAACAGAGGGATTCTTCGACCACGGTCAGCATCTTTAAGCACACCTTTGTGAAGCATCTGTTCAGAATCGTCGAGACGGCTTTTCGATCAGAAATAAAGCTGCTCAGCTTGGCTACAGGAGACATGGATGACTGCATGCCAGACGAAGCCATTGGATTCTTCGTCATGGATGACGATCTGCACATGATAGAAAAAGCTACTCTGGCCTCTCTCAGAGATCGAATGGACATTTCGTCTCTAACAAATCGCGGTCAGGCTGCCTATACAGGGGACATGAGAGATCTGGAAGATATGATAACAGCGATCCTGCTTCACATCAAGTGGGAACTCACCCAGGCCATCCGTGGTGCACAGAAGAATTTGCCAGAAGCTTTTCCCGGTGGAATCTTTCTTTCGGACACCACTCTGACCGACGCCTTCCGAGATTCCAGGCATTTGTTCTGGACACACTTCAAGGCGTTGATGGACGAGGGCAGCTCTGTCGACGTGTTTGCCGCAAGACAGCTCCAGCACGTAATCCTAGACGTCGAGCCTTCTCCTGGAATGGCCGGCCAGAACGCCCTGCACTCCAGCTACAAATCAAACAATGCTGATGACGTCATCGAACGTGACGTAAACTGTTCCTCAAAGGCAGGACCGCAGACAGTCAGCGGATATTATAATTTCTCGCTGACCAGTTTGTCGTCTGCCCAACGCCAAGAGGAGGAGAAACAGCTACCCTCTACTCCTCTTTTAACATCTTCCCCAACTGGAAAATTTAGGAGGGAAGTAATTTCCGCAGAGGAACGCCCGTTGGCCAGCATCCGGTTGAAGTATCCAACAGCGCGGTTTTCACGGGCGCTATCCAGCGATAACAAAAGTCGTGGGACGCCATGGCGAGGGATGAAACATCGGTGCCTTTCTGAGGGGGTCGCTATAGGTAGCAATGAGCTTAACGGAAGGACAGCTGATAATATTCAAGCAATGGAGAAAAGGCTGAACAGCGTCAGGAAGAAACACTACAGTGAAATGGACAGAAGCAACAACATGCAATCTGTAGAGAGTCCGCGGATCAAATCAGCGACAGAAATGTCCAAGAGTAAGAGAGCATCCCCTCTTCAACGCAAGCTCGTTCAGAGAAAGGTCACCATGCAAATGGAAGGAGTAGGAGCTAAAGAAGCACAGCGACAAAACATCGAGGGTGCCAAGGATTCTCCCTGCCTCTGCGAAACTCCGCACAGGGGCGACACGGAAGAACAGCAGAGAACACGGACACGAGGGCCGGAGAAGTGGTTCAGCGTGATTCCACTCTACGGTGAGGGACCTCCGGTTGGAACTGCGGGATGCAAGTCACAAGAGGGTGGCAAGTTAGAAGAAGCAAAGAGAGACCCGTCCTCCATGTCTTACGGTACCAGGAAAACATGGGCTCAGCTGTCGTCGCAATACTCCACTTCTTCAGGCAATGAATCTTCACGCATGGATCTGGGCCTACACACCAAAAGTGCTGAACAGCAGCTTCCTTCGACTGGTGAATCCTCAAGGCAGGATCAGGTTTCTCAACTGGGACTCCACACCGAACAATCCGCCAATCATCAGTCAGGGGACGCATCCAACGAGAGCAGCGAAATGTCCGTAACAGAGTGTCTCCTTAGGCATAGACCATTTCAGCAGGAGGTTTCAAGTGAAATATTAGGGAAAGCGACCCAGACATTTATTCTTTTGGGTTCGTCCGAGACTTCTTCTGAGAGAATTCAGCCTCATGTCAGCTCAAATGGGGACATGGCTACAACTACATCTTTCCGTCTAGAGAAGACACGTAAGTTGCTCTCCGTTTCCGATGCCTGCGACACCAAGACGGGTGCCATCCCCACAAACCATGAGACCTGTCTCGAATTGCCTGCGGGTCAGCAGAATATGGAACGAGAACATCTTGATCCTAATTTTTCGGCGCGTGTACAGCTACCGATTGATTGTACACATGACAAGGATGGCTTGCCATCATTGTCTACCCCTCGGACAAAAGGAATTGTTACGTGCCATTCCACAGTGGAGAAGAAACACTCGTCTGAATCCCTAGCAAGCTCAACGAAATCAGCTCACACATCTTCGGAGTTCGCGTCCTCAAGTAGCGAGGACTCAGCAGACACAGGTGGGTATCTGTCTAGGAGGATCAGAGAATCCATGAGGCAGTGCAACCCTGAAGACATGTTCCACGTAGTAGTCAAGGACCCAATGAAAAGCCTGCCACTCAATAAGGCACCACTGGGTAGCTCGACTTCAAGTCGGAGGACGTCCTTTGATAGGTCTCCGGCCGATGCTAAACATGGGAAGAAGACAGGTAAGCAGTTACAAAGTAAACCTACCGGACTCATGAGCACTTTGAGAAAACGCACTTCAAGGAGTTCGAGCAGTGAGAAAAAGCAGGGTTCACCATCAGCCAACAGACCAAGATCAACAGCAGGGAGTTGTAGGAGATCACGCGAGGACAAGTATCCAGAACAGAGAAGTCCTCACAGGAGTTCCTCCTTCCAAGATCCATTCTTCTCCTCCTCATCCTCCATGCTGCCTCACAAGTCAACCAACTTCTTCTTCGTCTTACCTGAAAGTCAGACCCAGGACCAAACGCCCCGCTGCAATACCCAGCAGAAGAAGAAGGAGGGCAATGAAGCACTGGGAAGCGATGTGAAGGTGACATCTCCTCGATGGCTTGACCTACTTCTAGGTCGAGAGGTCATCGTGAGGACCATCGAGATTGAGGACAGGACTCCGGTGCCGCAGGAGGAAGCAACGAAGGAGACGCAGACAGCTGACTGCGAGGGTCTCCGTAGAGAGCGGCGGCAGAGGCGACGCGAAGCCCGTGAAAGGGAACTGCTGCTTGCGCTCCAGAGAAGGCAGTTCTTGACAGGAGAAAGGAAACAGCTCGAGAAACATTTCATACTGAAACAGCAGCTGCTCCGTCACAACAGGGGGGAGCAGACTCAGACACCCTGCAAGAGCCAGGCATCCTCACAGCAACGAGTATCAAGCCCCAAAGGTCGAGTGGGGATGAGAGAGAAAATGTCGACTGACAACACTGGTGATCAAGAAGACGAGGCAGAGAAGGTATGCGCGAAATCAACCAAGTTGGAGACCAGAGAACAAAGTGCAACGCGCATGGTAAAGGTGGACAAAGCAAAGGAACCTGAAACTCCAGAAGCCGTAAAGAACATTTCCTCTCAATCAGTCGCTAAGAATGCGTATTCGTGGTCTCTGGACACGATGACCTCTCCTCTGCCTCACATCTCTGGACAGAACGTCGACCTGGGGATGTCTGGGCCGCAGCAGTCCTGGGGTGAAATCGGGTGGCCCTCCGGCACCCCAGACCCCTCCA